>OMNN01082517.1:0-12162 GCA_900302755.1 Chromis chromis | reverse complement strand
AAAGCCATACGATATGATTCCTTAGTCACAGTGCTTCTCTTACTCAGCTCTTTCTGTCCCATTTTTCTTCCTCTCAATCTCACTCTTGCATCTCTTCCTGCCTCTAATGACATCATCAATAAATGTGGTTAGACAGTCATGTAGCACTCCAGGAGACAAATGTATATGTTAGTGGTAGTGTGTGCTAAGCATGTGTGTGTGTTTTGGCTATCTGTGTGTGTTTAGCAATGTTAACACTACAACAGACCGATAAACCCTGTGACTCTAGTTCATTATAATGACAAATGGCTGTACTGAGTATGTCTGCGTGTATGTGTGACACGGAGTCTGAAATTATGATTCTGTGAGAGTCAACTCACAAACACACACAGATGCAGACAACACAAACTACTGCAATGTGTAATTACAGTGACATAAACACAGAAATGTAGAACTTTTTAGAAAATTAGGTGAATCAATTGAAGTTGTGTTGATATTGGATTTTACTTTGATGTAGCTGCAAGATGTGATGCATTTGCAGACACTCTTCCAACTGTTTATTGGCATTTCTGTTGCTCTTTTCAACAAGAGGTCATTAAGGCTAGGCTGGTTAATGTGGTGCACTGAGGCATAAGGTTGGTTCATTGTTTAAATAAACATAAATTAATTATGCATTGCAAAATAAGTATAAATTATTAAACGGTTTGGAGGTGAGTTGAATTTAAGTATGGATCTTGGATGTCTGTGAAAATAAAACACATCGTTCTGTATTGAAGGAGACTTTAAACTAGAGATTTGCACCATTAATGCATTGGAAAAGTGTTTAATGAGGTAACAGATCAAGACAGAAGTAGGGTCATTTTCACATACACCTTTATACAATCATACTTCTTTTTGCAACCAGAGGTGTCGCCCCCTAGGTGTAAGTACCAGGGTAGATACTTCTGACCAGCCCTGAAACACTGCTGTGTGAATCTCAGTGCTGGTTGGTTAAACTGAGACAAGACAAATGGTGATTGGTTAAACTGTGAGTGGACAAAAAGTGCCATTTTTTCTGCCGTCTCAATGTCCTCATTGAGTAGCACTGTTCTGTCTAACATCTTTTTTAGCAGCATAAAATTTGCCAAACAGTTCTGTTTCTTATGTGTTTATAGAACTGGAGTTACGTCCACTAACTGCTATTTGTCATTGTTTTGGCACAATCAGAGTTACATTAAGCTGTCGGCTCCAACATCGCAATGGAAACAGAAAGGCTGAACTCCTGTAAATGTTCACATCAACTCATATTTCCCTCGAGTTCCTACAGAGTTATAGGAATAGAGATCAAATGGATGGAAGAAGGAGAAAAAAGCAAGAATAATCCATTTCCCCAAATGATTACATATATTTTTTTCATTTGGCATCTGAAAAAAGCCATTTTAAGTCCATCACTACCATTACGGCCTCTTTTTTGCTTACTGAAAGTAGTATAAATATGAAAACAAAAGGGGAGAGACGGACAAAAATAGGAGTCGGAGAGATGCAGTGAGGGAAAATAATGGGACATGGGACTGTTTTGTATGAGCAAAGAGCCCGATAGATGTGTGTGTGTCAGTTGGTCTGTTATTGATCAACCCTAGTTAGAAAAAGTACGGCACGGGAAGAACATACAAGCACATCATTGTCACATCAAATCTTCCATCAGTACTTGAGTATTTTTGAGTCAGGGTGTGTATTGCTGCATGCAGTTTCCAGTTTTGTGTCTGATTTTTTGACGGTTGACCACATCTTGGCCTTGAAGATCTAATTTTATCATATGGTAACTTTATGTTTTGTATATTTTAATGTGCCAACTCACTCAACTTACTGGAAACATACCACCGCCTCCACAGTACACATTTTGCTTTAAGTGATTTATCAGTGATGACAACACAGCTTCCATTAGCCTCCCACATGTCCCTTTCTGTCACTGGAACATTGTGTAGCGTAGCATGGAGTATAAGTGTGTGCCTGTGACAGCATGCATGCTTTGCAGCAAGTTGCGTGCATGTTTTACTCCGAAGGTTTCATTATATGTGTAAATATATGATGCTGGCACACTTACAACTGTTAATAGCCTTGCGTTTCATCTTCACTTTAATGTTTATGACTCTGATCTGCTGTTTTTAACTTGCGAAAGCATATGAAATGTGACAACTGTTAGGTTATCACTGGATAACACGCTACCATGCCAACGAGGAGGCTTCTCTCAGCTTCAAATCACCATTCCTCCCGGCATCTTACTTCCATCTTGTTTTTTCTTTCTCTTTCTCTCTCACACACACACTCTGTCTTAGCTCCCCCTCCTCTCTTCTCGACCCCTGCAGAGTGTGTTCTGCTCCAGCTTTTCCCACTGTATACTGCATGTGTTAGATGAGGGATTTCCAGGCTATTTTCAGACAGTATCAACATCCTCCGTCCTCCTTTCTAAGATCTATATTTTTCTGAACTGGAAACTCTTTTTGAATACATATCTTAACAGGGGGGCTATACTTTGTGGAATTAAAGTGGGAATGTGGGGATGATATGATTCTGTTGTCAAAGACTTTTGAATCCCCATCATGTGAAGCAGACTGAATAAAGTTCTGTGGTGTCTGACTGCAATAAATACAGACTTTCCCATGCAAACCCAAGCAGATGATTCTCTCGGCTTACAGTATGAGATACAAAAAAAACAAAAAACAAAACAGATTTACTTCTATGAGATCCCACAGTTATTTACGCTTGCTCAGGATGAACTGCTCCTCGCTTGGGAAGCAGATGATGCATTCAGGAGCAGCAGGGGGCAGAGTCAAAGCTGTCAGCTGTCAGGTTGGACAATCTCCAGTTGCCTTGTCTGTACACAAAGTCAAAGAAACACTCACATCCTGTTAGATCTGATTCCAATAAAATACACTATGTTATTAGACCCGCATATCAGTTTGCACACTGTCTCCAATAGTTTTAATTATGACAGAATAAAGCAGGGCAAGTTTGGCATCATTGGTCAAAAATCCCACACTAACCTTTCAGCATATTGTAATTCAACTGGTATTAGATGAAATTATACTTCTACACCTCCTCTAGGTTCTGTTTAAAGGGTTCTCACTTGTGAGGGGAAAATTTTAACCAATCACGGCTCCATCCACATTTAATAAGATGAAATAAATATCAACATGGTGAAAGCAGCATGTGGTGGTGTAATGGGTGAAGTGAAGAACTTTCACTCTGGGTGTCGAGGTTTGGTTTCTAGGTGAAGCTACAAATGGATGTTAGCTTTTGGCTTTGAAGCATGTGGTTGTTAAATGAGAGTGCTCAGAACAGAGAGGAGAAGGGAAAGAGCTGCAGGAGGAGAAATGTATATTTTCTAATACTTGCTTGTTTTTTTGTTCATATTTCTTGGCTCATTTTGAAATGTCTGCCCACTGCAGTATGCTGTACAACTCATATGTGATCTGTGTTTATTTAACATGAATTCTCATGTAAGTCAGCATGGTATTGTTTTTTTCTGACCTGTTCCTCTCAAACTACATAAAAAGGCCAACACATCAAACCTTATTAGGGAAAACCTTTGTGCTTATGGCAGTACCACCAGTAGTTTTAGACAACCTCAGGAAGGGGTGCTGAGTTTATACATCAAGTTTGTTGAGTCATGAACTCACCTTGTGTTTGGTGTTTCACTGCTGATTTTGATTGGTTGTAGCAAACTGTTTCAAATATATAAAGTCCTTCTGATCACAATTGTGAGGCTTGGTCTAAAGATCATCTGTGCCAATGTTGTTGACACAGGGTGCTTTGAACTGAACTTGATTCAAGGAATTCAACAGTAGCTGTTTTTTGAAAATCAGGCCTATGGTTTAAAGATAGGTGCAGAAAATACAGGCCTATAGAGGGCTCGAGACACAGATAGGAAACTTTGTAAAAAGGATAAGAGGACTGTAAAGTTCTAGTGGCTGCCATAGACTCAAAGAAAATGAAGAAGCTGTGTAAGAAAAAGTAGAAACACAATGATTGTCAGCACAGCTTCACTACTAGGGACCCAACAAGTTGACACGTCTGTAGATCACAGACATCTGTACAAAATATTCATGGCAATACCTCCAGTAGTTGTTAGGATATTTCATTCCAAATTAAATGGGTGGACTAACTGAAAAGCTGCAATGACGATTCCAGAGCCATTCCATTAGCATAACAAAAAAAACATCTTGATTTAGCACTGTGATGAATTCTTCAAACCATCTTCCTGAGATAAAGGAGCTGCAGTACTCATGTTTTGACTGAAGGTTGTTGAAACATCCAAAGTGGCAGCTGTAACTAAAGATGAAGGTGATGACATGGGACAGACAAAAGCTCATTTTAAAATAAAATAAAACACTTCAAAAAGCCTAATTTTGGTACAATGATTTCCAAGTGAGTGTATAATGTTTGTAATGTGTTTGTGTGTGATTGTCATTGGGTGTAGACACTCCACAAAATGGCTGGCAGGTTTAGCAAGACCAAAAGATCTTGACACTATTGCTGGTTTTGGTTTTGATTGCTGCAAAATTGTGGCCTAGATGTGATTCAAGTTTAAGTCATGTGATCTAGTAAGTTTGCAATGTTTTTTTTTACAGACTGGGTATGTGGAATACATGGTCTGAGACATAAAATAAAACTAACAAGCACAATATCATCACAGTTTTTCTCCTCAGTCCCACTAGTGTACTTATTTTATTTACAAATATCTCAGCATGCGATGAATAGAACACTGTCAAAAAATGTAAAAACCCTTAAAATGTACATAATAATTGAAAAATATAGCTTAGTATTCTGAGCACAGTTTTGCACAAGTATGCACTGGAATGTGAATTTTAATAATAGTTACACATGCTGTTATGCAAAACAGGTTTAATGTCACTTAAAAAGTGTAGACGTAATAGGATACCTCAAATGTCATAGAAGACCTGATCATCTAAACATAATAAATTGCAGGCAAAGGTACATGATTAGTATTTAGATCACAGGCTGCCGGTGTGTCACTGAAGGGATTTGACGTCGACTGTGAAAGGTGCATCAGTGCATCAGCTCTTTTAGACTTTGATAGAATGTCCAGGTTATCAGTCAGCCTCTGAATACAAACACTAATTGCATGTGTGGGTGTAACAGGCATCTTTTAATTGCCTATTCAAATGGATGTGTGAACATGTGTATGTCTGTGCTATTGAATTAGCTCTACAAATAGATTATTAAACTCAAACCGTATTGGATTACCTGCCTCAATTAAAATGGATCTTCATTAGTGTGATCAGTGCATGTGTGTGTGTGTTTTGCCCTTGTGGCTTCCTTCAGTATGAGTCATCCTCTCTGTCTTTCCATTTGCCAGCCTCTTTTACCTTCTGTTTTCTCTCTCTTCATCTGTCTTCTATTACTCTCTGTCTGTCTACTAATCACTGTCTTTTTCTTGTGGTTTGACATTGTGTTTTTAACAGAGCCTCTGCTCTCTTTCTTGCAAAACCTTTCATTTTGTATATGTGGTACAAATGTCACTACTCGTAGCCCGACATCCACAAAACTTCCACTTGAGGGTAAAGCTTTTTGACTAAGTATATCGAGATATGACAGTCACTTAACATTACTTTGCTTTTCAGTTGCACTCTCTTTAATGACTCCAGGTATTATGTTTGCTACCTTTGAAGGACTGGTATTATACTGCAGCTAATTTGGCAGCCTTTAGATCACACACTAATCTGACAGCTGCTAACTGGATCGTAAGCACCGAGGGTTTACTGTCTTGCCAAACCTCAGTGAAACTACATGGCAAATAAAGAAGAGGTGTTTTCTTTTTCAAGTTATTAATAAGGTAAGAAATTATACATTTTTGAAAAAGGGATTCAGGTTAGCAAAAGAGACGCTTTAGTCTTCCAGGGAACTACGACAACACCAGCTCTGAAGCATCAACACAGTTGGTTATTTGCTCTGGCAGTGCACTGGCCCAGAGATGACACATCTGCTCAACTGAGCAAACTCATGAAATTGATTTTGATCAGGTTAGTAACCTGCAGAACGTACAGGCTGCAGTGTACTGCAAAAACCCTCAAAGCACTGCAAACACGCAGTGTGCTGTTGCATCTTTACTTGACGACTGGAACAAAATTGCTTCCTTACAGTAAAGTGCCTGCGTCATATCCCTGGATCTAACCTTCTGACCTTCAAGTGGATGGAGATCCATCATACATGTGCACAAACAATCAACGTGAAAAGTTTCAACAGTTAACAGATTCATACACATATCTGTAATCATTTTTGAGCCCAGTTTAATAAGAAATCACAGCTGTTCTCTCATGGATCATGGATTGTTTTATTGCTAGATTTTAAAATTTGTGTTTATTGATCGTACAGCACTTTGGCAAACCTCGATGTTTTATAAATGTGCTATATATATTAATGGTTTAATCGGCAGTGTCTCTCTGTGTTTGACCTCATCACTAGATTACATAGGAAAATGGAACTCAGGCAAGTTGTTAGTGTCTTTTTTGATTGAGTTCTAAGCATGTTTATTTGTTTTTATCAGAAATAATATTCTTGCTAAGTGTAAGTCACATTGACCTCACATAGGTTCTTTGCCTCTCTTTCACTTCTCACACAGAAGGCTTTTGGCTCTTTCTTGCCTTTTTCCTGCTGAGTGTCCTTGTCTATTTACAGACCACATCTTATACTTTCCAGATGGTTAAAGTGCTGACTGGAACAATGAGTTTAATTATCGAGAAGCACAGTAAATGTTTCATACCCCACATCCCACTGTAATGTTAACCCTGTACAAATCGGGCTTGAAGGATATTTTTCAGTGGCTATATCTACTAAAATTTCCTTCAGTTAAAGACTAGATTTAATCTGTGACCCTTAACAGAGAGACAAAGGAGGTGTGACAGAGCCACTATAGAAGGACATTGTGAATGGACAGATGTGGCAACTCTAGTGTTTTTGTGGGGGGTTCTTTAGCTGAAGCTGTTTCTTTCTAGACAAACTAAAATCTTTAAAAGCATCCTTTTAGACAGCTTTTGGATGTTGTGGAACCTCTTTGCACTCTTTGAGTGCATGTTTGAAAGACCTTTAGGCCTCGCAAGTTGGAAAATTGGACAACAAGACTACTTGCTTGTTTATAGTAGCAGTGTCAAGGCAGTTGAGATTTGAGATTCTTTCATTACTTCAAACTTCTCTTGGGACCTGCTACTTGAGTGCATGTTGTCTGAGTTAGTTTTGTCTTTCTTTTTTTTTTGCTTCAGTTCTTCTTTCAAATGACCATGATTGGCACAAAAACTAATTCCTCATCATCATTAGTCTCAGTTACTTTTTCAAAGCTGTTATCAAAGCCTTTCTACATTGAAGAATGTGTTGTTCTACACTAAACATGTAACCCAGGCGCTGTGCACCATGTTACTGTGACAATAAACTAATAAAAATAGCCTTCTTCCTCATTGTCTCTGTATTCATTTATTGTAATATTGAGAACACTGTCATCCTGAGGTCAAACTGGAAAAAAATATCACCTGCAATTATTTGCATCCATCATAATGTACAGAAAGAATTACTCTCCTATCTTGGATCACTGGCTATTTTATATCCACTTTTTACATACATACATACATACATACATACATCAGTACTTCTCCAGGATAGTTTCACAGAACAGCACTAGTGTTCCTAAGCAACACCAGGTCCACACTCAATACAGCTTCTTAACCAGTTCTGTAGATGTAATGACAAAGTAAGTCTTTTTTCATTCTAGTGATTTCTGTTGAAGGACTTATTGCTTATGTTCCATTGGAATTTAAAGTAAAGGTAAAGGAATGACGCTGTTCACCGCAGTCCATGCACAAGCAGTTACACTGAACAGAGTAGTATACGGTGCAAGAGTTATGTGTATCTGAAAAGTAATTGCTTTGGTTTGTGCATCTCTGTAAAGAGTTATTTGACAGCTATTAATCATCCAGGTATACTGTATGTGATGCTCTACTCTGATCTGATATCAGCCCAACTGGTTTCAAGGGATAAGGGATAACTGGTCTGTGTATTTGTATAAAAGGCAGCCTCTTATCAGGACACCGGAGAAAGAAACAGCTCTTTAACTGTATTTGCCATTCTCTTTTTTTATCTCTGATGATAACAATGCAGCTAGACCGCTAATACAGGATCCCCAGAGGGAGGCACTTGAAATGAACTGTGTTTTTGATTTTCAAGAAACTAAAACATGAACCTGAAGAACCAAAACATTAAAATCATCCACTGTCTATATGTTGTTGGTCCTTTGCCTGCAGCTAAAACACCTCCAACCCACTAAGGCATGACGCTTACGACTTCTGAAGGTGCTCTTTGGTATCTGGCTCTAAGATGTTAGCAGCAGATCTTTTAAGTCCTTTAATTGGGAATTGGAATGGAAATTGTTCAGTAAATCCCTCAACACCCGGTGCCTGATTCATAGTTTGTCCCTCTTTGGATCACTTCAGTAGATATTCACCACTGCTGACCAGGAGCAATCCACAAGCATAGTTTGCATGGTTTCATACAACTTTTTGTGGTACCACAACCAGCCATCACTAAAAAAAAAAATTTTTAAATTCAAAATGTAGAATTTGTGTAAGACCTTTAACCTGCTGATTATAGATATTTGACAAGTGATCCAAGGTTTCATTTTGATGTCCTCCCAATGGATCCTGCTCAAGCAGCTCTACAGGGAGCCACCCAAAGGGCATCCTTGTGAGAACCACAACCACCGAGACTAACTCCTCAATGGGATGAAGTAACAGCTTGACATCAAGGTTCTCCAGGATCACTGAGCTTATCACTCTGTCACTACAGATGAAGACTGAACAAAGACTAAAGCTGGAGTTCTACTTGATGCAAGGGTTTGATGTGAGCTCCACAATAGATACCTACTGTGTAGATTTTGCATTATAGCTTACCGCCTGATTTCACCTGTGGATATCACCACTGCGGTGCAATCTTACCTGATCAGGCTTTCATCGTATACATTTCCCACAATAACTGGGTTACTTTCTTTCATTCTCTTTGTTATATAGAGCCATTATCAACCCCAAACACAGAACTGCAGTTACATCCAGGTAACCTCTATTTCTTGTGGAGCTGGGCTTCATATAACCAAAATCAAAAAACAAAGCAAAAAATGGTTTGCATGTTTAAATTAATTTGACATTTACTTTAATTTTAAATTGTCAAACATGTAGAAGATGCACAGATGTTTAGGTGGGCCTTCTACAGTGTGCAATAACCCTTCCATTGTGACTTTTCATCTTTTTACCAGCCTACAGTTAAATGGTAAATGGTAAATGGTCTGCACTTATATAGCGCCTTTTTCGACCTTAGCGGTACCCAAGGCGCTTTACAATGTGTTTCGCATTCACCCATTCACACACACATTCACACACCAATGGTGACAGAGCTGCATTGGGAGCAACTTGGGGTTCAGTGTCTTGCCCAAGGACACTCCGGCATGTGGGGGGGACCGGGGATTGAACCGCCAACCTTGCCATCAGTAGACAACCCGCTCTACCACCTGAGCCACAGCCGCCCACAATAATAACATTACCCTATTCTCTGTTGTCTTGCTAATGTTGTTTCTGCAAGCAGGTGTCATTTGTGAGGTAAACAAAGCATTTGTTCATAAAATCACCCTCACAGTATGTCACAAGTATATGGTTTACTTTAGGAGTCTAATAAAACCAGAAGGGTGATGCTTTCACTGTTGATCCCATCCTGCTGTTTAACTTTAATTTAATTCTGTATCTGAAGTTGATCAACTGTTGATCTATTCTAAAAACAAATTGTAGGACTTGGATTTGATTTGAGACTCAATAGCGAAGATGATAGTGGCTTAATTGTGACTTTTTCCCACCTCTGGGTTATTATATATTGGATTGGATCCTGTGTGTGTGTGTGCAGGAGGTGGTAACGAGCAGGAGTGAAGGGAAAGAAAGATTAGTTAGACTGAGAGCTGTGGATAGAAGCCTGACATGAGGCATCATGTTATCTGCTAAGGGACCAAGTTGGCAGCAAGCCACTGACTGTCTGCAGCATGTCTTTGAACTGTACTGGGGGCTCACAGCAGGGCTGAACACACTGGCAAAATAGTGGACATAGCACACATTAATGACTGGTATTCACTCCTGGAGGCAGAAGCAACACACATGGGGTGGCTCTCTCAAGATGAGCATATTTCAGATTTCCCCCAAAAGGCTGCTTAGAGAGATTCATGCATGTAGATGGACTCTTGCATGTAAAGTGTCAGTTAATCATGAAAAACACAGATGCTCTGGAGTGACTCAAGCATCACTCTTAGCTTAAGGGCTCAGACCACTTCATTGTTTTGGCTCTGCTTTTTATTATAACCCCATTTTTTCCAGGTAAATCAAGGCATAGACATTGTATTTTTAAATGACAATGTACTTCAATACAGAAATGCCTAGTCTGAAGATGATACAATTCAAAAATGTCCTCTTGTTGCCTTTTCTGATGAAATGGAAAATAAAAAAGAAGACTTGAGGCAAAGTTAAAGACATAATGACATGGCTATAGATTCAGAACAATCTAAATCACTGTTAAAGCACCAATTATTGAATTTGAAAATCTGGGAGAGGAGAGAAAGCTGAAGTCACATTAATGTAGTTGTAGCAACATTGGTATTAATTTGAAATTGTGTTTTTGTCCCCCAGGAGAATGTAAGTCCAATATTCCTTCTACATCAGCTCTGTTTTGAACTTCGCAAAACTCTGGGTGAAACAGCGCTCTATGTTTTGCTGCTAAATGCTCCATTATGTGCAAAGGTAACTTTGGTGTTTTTATAAAGGTCTGTAGAGCTGATGGAAACATAGTATAGCAATAAATCTCTGTGGTATTATGCATAGATGTTATTGCTAATAAAAATATTCATTAGTACTTTAAAGCAGAGCTTTAAGGTGATTATGTGCTGTGCAGCTACAATGAATGAGAACTTGTCTCATCTGAAAATAAAAGGCCAAAAGGTCAAAGTCACATTGTCCCAGTGGGAGCCTTTTGCTACCAAACGTCTGTCACGCTCTATCTTCTGTGGGCGGCTGAAATGTTACCACAGTCTGATTTATTAATGTGTCCAGATATTACAATAAAATTGCTTCGATGATAAACCTGTCTACCTTCTGACACTTATGGGCCACATAACAAAATGTATTGCCCAGATGGATGTTTTACAGGATTTGGTCAGTTTTACGGTGGCAGCGAAGCCTCAACTGATCATACCTGATGGGACAATTAAAGTGTAATCTGATGCCAAACTGCACCGACTGGATCAAGCTGCATCCGACAAAGCTCAGAGAATTTAAACTCTGCTACACTACATCATTTTTAGAGATTGTGGCAACAAAAGAAAGGCTGCAGTTTCTCAAGAGCAGTGTTTTCATTGTACTGTTCTCACACACTGAGACTCAGGTCTGCAGACTCCAGTGGAATGAAAATGGTGGCAGTTCTGGGAATAAAGACAAACATTGCTTCACCATGTACTGCTGTGAGCGTGTCGCTGCTGCCGCTGGGACAAATAAAGCGACAGAAGTTCAAATAACCTTGTCCAAAATGGTTAGCTGTTTCTCAACAAGGAACTTGTTTGAGTTAGAAAATTAAATGTAGTCACCTTATTACTGTTCACTGATTTCATAGTGTTCCCTGCCATATTATCCTTTCTCTAGGGAAAACCTCTCTCCCCCTAGCATTGTGTACAGTATGAAGTATGAAATACTGAGAGCAGCAGTACCTTATACAATTGCAAGAAAAAGTATGTCATAAAATGTGATCTGATCTTCATCTAAGTCAAGGGTATTGACAAATACAATGTGCCTAAAATAAAAACACAAAAAAATTCTAATCTTTCATGTCTTTATTGAGAACAACCATAGAAACCTCATAGAGCTAGTGGAAAAAGTATGTGAACCCTTGAGTTAATGACCTCAAAAATGCTAATTGTAGTCAGGTGTTAGCATACCTAGAGTCCTGTTAAGAACATGAGTTTGGAGGTGTGGACTAGAGCTACTTTGACCGATAAAAAACACTCAAGCTTTTTAAATCTGCTCTGCACAAGAAAAATACGCTGATGTGAGCCATACCTCACCAAAAAGAGCTTTCAGAGGATCTACGATCAAGAATTGTTGATTTACATAAAGCTGG
>OMNN01082512.1:0-13227 GCA_900302755.1 Chromis chromis | reverse complement strand
ATTTTTTTTTTTTTACATTACATTTATTTTTCAAATGATTACTTTTATTTATTTCAGGGGATTTTGTTCCCTATTGTTTCCTCAGCTATTCATTTCAGGATTTATTCCATAGACATATTTATTTATATATTTATTTAATAGTGAATAAAACTGCATCCCATAATAATCCAGGGCACAGAGCAGGTAAAACAACGCAGAGACACGCGGACCGCAACCGAAGAAGCGGAACCATAAACGTTCCTATTGAGGACCCGGATTACTTTTAAACGCACTCCGCAACCGGAAGTGTAACGTTCACCGCGTTCATGTGGGTCCATGTTGACAATAAAAAGTGGAGCCGAAAACATTGAAGTGTAAAGATTCAGAAGGGATCCACACAGACTGCAGAATAGAACATGTCCGACAACGAGGATAAGTAAGTAACAGCAGAGTCTCAACAGGCTTAACAGTTAATTTAACACAGTGTGAGCTAACGCTACTGCTAACGTTAGCAACTTAGCTAACATACCTGTCCAGTGTGAATCGGATCTGCTGTCCTCTATAACGTTTTTCTGTCTAATTTGTAGCTTCGATGATGGAGATTTTGATGATGCGGAAGAGGATGAGGGATTAGATGATCTGGAAAACGTGGAAGATGTAAGTTCGTCGTTCAGTTAGTTGCTAAATAGCTAACCAAATGAGTGATGCATATATTTATCATGTGTGTGTCCGACCATTTGTTATCTGGCTGATCTTGTTTTGTAGTTTTGTTGTATCTATAGCTGCCATATAATAAAATGTGGTCAATAATGTAATTTTGTTTTGCTATGTTGAGCAGGAAGACCAGGAGAATGTGCAGATCCTCCCAGCAGGAGAGGGCCAGCAGGCAAACCAGAAGAGGATCACAACACCATACATGACCAAATATGAGAGAGCCAGAGTGCTGGGGACACGAGCTCTGCAGATAGCGTGAGTGTCTACATGCGCAACGTCTGGGTCAGGTCTGACTTCCTGTCTGCATGGTCTCTTACAATGTTGTCTTCTGTGTTCATTGAAATCAGATAATCATTCCCAAGGGTTTGCCAGATTATATAAGAGGGTACATCAAAAAGCTCTCAGCCTCACCAGAAAACATCACAGGAGAAAGATTGTTCTTGCATTACCTTTCAACATAGTCTCCTTTAACTTCAAAGCACATAGGCCACCGATGTGCTTCACTATCCCTTCCAGTAGAAGGTCAAATCTTGAGCCTCCAGATACTCCTCCTCAGCAGCATGGATGACTTTATCATCGCTCTGTAAATGGCAGCCACACAATTTGGATTTTAGTTTAGGAAACGGATAGAAGTCAGACGGGACCAGGTTGTGTGATTAAGGTTCATGGGGAAAAACTTCAAAGCCACATTTGGCTGCTTCTGCCACCTGTGTTCTGTGGACGGGCACATTATCCTGGAGCAACAACACACCTGCTTTGAGGCTTTTCTCTCCTTTATTCTTTGATTGCTTCAAACATTTGTGTTCCTGTGCACAATGATATGAGGCTTTATAGTAAACGGTTATGCCCTAAAATGGAAGTTACGCCCCTTGTTTTCCAATGAGGCAGAGTACCCTCGTTCATATGTACTCATACTGAGATTTGGTTAAACTACTTGTGATATTGAAGTGCATCAGTACCAGGCTGGTCAAAAGAACAGACCATGACAAAGCTTGATTAATGCAGTGCATATGAAAACGATATGGTTTCCATCTGTTAGCAACAGCAGAAACTCAGGAGTTGAACAAAACTTTAAATCAAGTCAGTTAGTCAAACCTTCTGGTATCGCACTTGTATTGCTTTTGTCTTTTGAGTACATGATTTCTTTAAGTGGCAATAGTCAATATCTTTTAATATCAAGTTTTTACGTTGTTAACATGTCCATATGGTGTTTTTATATGCCAGATCATGAGCGACATAAGCAGTCAACGCTATGACTGAGCACTTTGAAACTGCAGTGTACTGATGACGATCTCAAAAACAGATGAATCCCGTCTGCAAGCTATTCTACAAAGACACAAAACAAATGGTCAAAAGTACATATGTCCCCTCAAATCAGTATCACATGTCACCGATTAGCCTCGGCTTCATTAAGTAGTGGCTCTCAATTACCGAAAACAAGTAAGCACCACTCACAAAACAACACAAATATAGATATAACAAAAAGTGTCTCCTATTTTCAGTGTTAACAAAGTATTGTCATTTTCCACCAACAACATGAACGACGTGGTTCACCTGCTGACTTATTTCTAACAGGATGTGTGCTCCAGTTATGGTGGAGCTGGAAGGAGAAACTGACCCCTTGCAAATAGCTATGAAGGAACTGAAGTAAGTCATCGTTTTGCTTATTTCTTCTGATTTATAGAATAATATAATTTCTCCATCTTTAGTTTTTTAGTCATTACTTAAAGAGCAGGTCAATGCAATAGTGTCTTACTGTAGTTTTGGTTTGTCTCTTCCAACAGGAGCAGAAAGATCCCTATTATCATCCGCAGATACCTTCCTGATGGCAGCTATGAGGATTGGGGCTGCGACGAGCTCATCATTACTGATTAAACGACTTATCCAGTCTGCACTGATAAAACAATGTGTGGTGGTTCACACCCACCATCGTACCAGGTCTGTCAGCTACACAAACCCAGAAGAGTTCCCAAATCGCAGCATTTCCCACCTACATGTTTACGAATAGGTTCGATCCAAATATATTTTAAGGTGACACAGTGAGCCTTTGAAATATGAATACTTGAGATGTGGCACAAAGACTCATGACAACCAACACACTGTGTTGCTTACAGGTTTGTAATCCTGTGAACTGACTTATTACCATCTCAGTCTAATTGTGTTGTTTGTGCATTCCACACAACTGAAGTCAAATTTGTGAGTTAGAAACTACTATACTCATCCTTTTTAGCAGCTAAATTACAACTAAGAGCCACAAGGGGGAAACGTAACTTTAGTCAAACACTTACAAAATAATCCTGTGTTGTAACTTTTCCATTTGTTGTTTTTGATGAAAAGTAATTAGTGTAAAGTAACAGTTTTATTGTTATAAATAAACTCTTTTGTATAAATTACAATTTGTAATTTTTATTACTTACAATTGTCACAAAGGTTTGAGTGGAAAGTTATCACTGTCTGGATTCACATCTGTGTCACGGGATTAAAAGTCTAATTTTGTAATAAATCAAAAAATAAACAATTCAATGAAACGGCCTGTAGTTAAGTAAAGGTCCCAATGTCACTGTTACTTTAGTTTTGGTAAAGCTAAATATTGTTTTACAGTATAACATTATAATATCAGCTAAATGTCCAGTAATTTTAAATTTAGTCACCTTACAGTAGCTGCATTGCAATTGGTTGAACATCAGAGTATTTGCTTTAATGTAAAATTAAAAAGTAAGAGTTTAGATTTACTATATTAAAAATACAGGCAGAAGAGTAGAAACACAATGCAACAAATGCCAGGACACCTTTCAACACTGGGATTCAAATCTTTTATTTTTCAATACTTCGTATGTCAGACTCAATCTTCCTCGGTATGGAGAATAACAGTGTTGCATTTGTTTCTGAAGGGATGTTCTAACATTATTCAGACATTATTAGACCTTATTCAGTTTTTTCAGCTTTTTTTCAGGGGTTGTGTCGCTCTACCTTCCTCTTTGTAATAATAATAGTGAGGTGACACGTGTGTCCAAGTCATAGTTTCACTTTTAGTCTTCTTTAGAAACTGATGATGTTTGGCAGGGTGCTGAAATATTCCTCTCCTGCCAAGCCTCTAAAGACTAGGAGTCATTTTGTAGGCCAGTATTTTGTTATATCCACAGACATTTATGGTGCATCTATATACATAATCTCCCAACACCTTTTGCGTTCATGCAGCAACATATTATGACACTCCCACCTCTGTGCTTCCTGTAACCTTTTCCATTGTTATCGAGTCTCACATTCAGATTTGTCAGTTTCTCTTGCAATTCTTTTCCATATGTAGAACCATGATGAAGACATGCAGATAAACACATATCATAGTTCCATACTTGAGAAAGTTGTGGTGGTCACAAGTCGTTTTATAACCATATTCATGCAGTCAAGCTGATTTTGTGGCACTGAGTTTCTACTTTGGGCCTGAATTTGCAATATAGTCTTTTTAAAGTCTTTGATTGTTTATAAGAGGAAATACTCTCCCGTTCAACTTAGAAATAATGCAATTATTGAGAGGTAATACAGTTTAGAATCATTTAGCATTTAAGTGACATTGTAAAGGGGTATACTCACTTCTGTTGTATACCGTACTTTGAATACCTGACAGATTTTTGGTTGGTTTAATGTTCAGGAGCTATCTTAAACAGGTGCAGCAGGTTTGCCCCTGCAGCTGATTGAGAAGTGTTGTAACTGTCATAATGCTCTCTGGGTCTCCCTCCTCTTCCCCCCACACAAACGCATACGCACAAAGCAGCCAAACAGTTAGTGTATTGTTTCAGGGAAATGGGTTGTTGCCTGGGCAGAAAGACGGTCTGTGCATGGTGGAAGACAGAGGGGGGTGAAAGTTTTGTTGTGGAAAAAAGCTGTATGCTGGTATTCTTGTAAATGTATCATGGGAATATGTGTTCATTGTGTACACACAATAACCATAATGTATATATAAAAGCAGAGTACCTGACTAAAATGCAGCTGGGGAACAAAACTGATGAAGACACATATTTCACCGTGGCAATTGTTTATCATTGAATTCTGAGCTTCTTTCACAAACATTTAAATCAAGCGACAAATGCGTACTGACATTCATAATTGTGTGTAGCCACAGCTGTGTCATTCATTTCTGAAAAAAACTGCTTTAATGTGTGAGTCTTTTGAGTGGAGGAGACGGTACCTCAGGGTGACACTGCACTGCTTTCATGGGATGGAGAGGGCAGCACATGTGACACTCACCAGCACCAACCACAGCAAGGTCACCATCAGGCAGCCCTCAAACCCAGTTCAGGACATGACTAATATGTTCTAAGACTTTTATTTTGTCATTACTTCATTTGTTTGCCTTCTTGTTATCGTTCTCAATTGTTCCTTTTTCGGTCCTTCTCACAAGTACTCCAACTGTGGTGCTTAAAGGTTTGTGAACCCTTTAGAATTTTTGTATATTTCTGCATAAATATGACCCAAAACATCACAGTCTGATCTTTACAACATGTTTGTAAAAGCCTATCATGGCACGGACAGAGGAGATCTCAGAGTAACTTAGAAATCAGGCTGGAAAAGGTTACAAAATCATCTCTAAAGACTTGACACTGCACTAGTCCACAGTAAGACTGTGTTAGGACCAGTTTAATGTCACAGAGGAACCCAGGGTAATTTCTACTAAAGGTCTCTTTCACATTGTGGAGTCAACATCAGGACAACACTAAACAACAGTGATGTCCATGGCAGGGCTGCAAGGAGAATGTAAGTGCTCTTCAAACAGAACATTGCTGCTTATCTGCAGTTTGCTAAAAACATCATGTGAACAAGCCAGAAGGCTGCTGTAAAAATGTTTTGTTGATAGATGAGACCAAAATAGAACATTATGGTTTAAATGACAGACATTATGTCTGGAGAGAGGAAAACACTACATTTCAGCATAAGAACCATCCATCTGTGAAACATGGTGGTGGCAGCACAGTTTGGGCCTGTTTCGCTGCATCTGAGCTAGGATGGTTTGCCATCATTAAGGTAACAATAAATTCTACCAGCAAACATGTTAGAGCATCTGTCCGTGAACTGAATCTCTAGAGAAAGTAGGAGAAAGTAAGGAGACAATGACCTGAAACATTGTCAATGTTTTACGTACTGTACACTCATGACACAGATGTTAGCCAGTTCTAATGACGCCTTCAACTCTGGCTGTCACTCGAGGTTGTTTCTTTACCTCATTGAGGAGTCTTCGTTGGGGCGGCGACTGTGGCTAGAGTAGCCACAGTCCCAAAGAGTCTCCATTTGTAGATCGTTTGCCTAACTGTAGACTGGTGAATTTCTAAAGTCTTTGAAATCACTTTGTAACCCTTTCTAGCTTTATGTAAATCAATAATTCTTGATCACAGATCCTCTGATAGCTCTTTTTGGCAAGGCATGACTCACATAAGCGTATTCTTCTTGTGCGGAGCAAATTAAAAAGTTTGAGTGTTTTTTATCAGTCAGAGTAGCTCTAGTCCACACCTCCAAACTCATTTTCTTAACCAGACTCTAGCTTCTTTGAGGTCATTAACTCAAGAGTTCACATACTTTTCCACGAGCACTATGAGGTTTTTATGGTTGTTCTCAATAAAGACATGAAAGATCAGAATTTCTTTTGTGTTATTATTTTAGCCATATTATATTTGTCAATACCCCTGACTTATATAAACATTTTATGACAAATTAATGCAGAAAACCATGAAATTCCAAAAGGTTCATATACTTTTTCTTGCCACAGTAGCTGTATCAGCATATATGTTGCAGATTTTTTTTTAAACATTAAAGAACATAATGCAGAAAAGATATGTTTAATACTCGCAGCACTCTCTGCAGCACATGCAACAGACTAGGGCGGTAACTGCACAGATGTTGGTGTGGACTCAAGTTATGTCTTCGTGGAAAGTTGCAAACTAGTTAGAGAAATGCATTGCTAGAAAGTTAATAAACGCCTTTTAACGCTTTTCAAGCTATATTTCAAGCCTTTTTTTGTTTTAGATTTGATGATTCTTGGCTTATAGCTCATGCAATCAACATTTTCTAAGATTTTATTTTTTTAAATGAAGTGTTTACAATACAGAAATGTCCAATAACTTCTAAAAAAGTATGTTAATTTATACATTTAATATGTGGTTAGGGCTCCACCACCACAATTACCACCACAATTTACTGCATCATTGTAACATGGCATGGAGCTCATCTTTGGTAGCTGGTGCTGGTGTGCTGCTGCTCCAGGACAATATGCATTTCCACTCAGGTCCTACACAGCTAGCAGAAGCAGCCAAATGTGGCTTTGATCTGCCGCCCCGTGCACCTCACTCACCTGACCTAACTTCTATCTGTTTCCCAAACTGAAATCCCACTTGCATGGTTGCCATTTTCAGACTGATGATGAAGTCCACCTCAAGATGTGACCTCCTTTGAAAGAATAGCAAAGCAAACATTGGTGGACTAAGTACATTTAAGTAAACGGAGACTATGTTGGAAAGTAACGCAAGAACAATTTTCCTCCTTTGGCGTTTTCTGGTGAGGCTGATAACTTTTTGAAGTACCCTCATGCATATATACTGTATATATGGCTGAGTGATATGGAATGCTAAGTTAGATTGTACCTGACCCCAAATGTATCAGCATGCCTTGGAGAGACAGAAACACAACCTTTCCACCCAACAAAAACGTGCACTAACGCCTGCGTTGACAGTCTGGTGCGTAAGATTAACTTTTATTCTGTCTGTATCGCTTAACTTCTAAAGATTTCCCGTTACAGCTCCAACCTGAAAAGTGAGGGTTTTTTTTTTCAGTGGATGGGTTGAGTGTGGGGGGGATGTGAGGAGGAGGGTGGGTAGCGAGGATTGCAGGGTCTATGCGCAGAGAGTAAGAGTCCCTTTGTATCCCGGTGAAGCTACAGGCCAGGCAGTTATGGGTAAGGCTCTCTCATTGCCCTGTTTCCCTCCTCCCCCAGATCCCTTTCAATGGCCCTCTTTGTCTTTCCAAAGTATCACACAGCCGATTAAAGAGAGGGAATTAGGAGTCAGGCTTAGCCCGCGACACACACGGAAACACGCACATACATGCATACTATAAGAAGTATGCATATAGGCACGCATAACCAATCGTAACCCCCGAGGCTACATTCGTTCAAGTCGAGGGGAAACTTTCTGTTGCTGAAATCAGCTGCAAGCTATATGATGCAAGTCCCCTTCACTGCCTGCACCTACAAGTCACCATCACTCATGTCAAGCTTACCTCTGCTAGTCAGACTGGTGCAGCTGAGAGCTGAGTCCCTGCCAGCTAAAGTGAATTATCCACTAGCTGAACAGATTATGCTGAGAATGCGAGCAGTGGTTGAGTCATTAGATGCCATGAAGACATGTGCTTTTCTATGTATCTTATTTATGAGTGGATGGGTTTTTTCCAACTTCACAACAATAGGAACATTTTCAGTAGACAAATTGTTGCTTAAGAATTTCAGTCAGTCCGAAAATTCTTATTTTTAAAGCTCTGTGTTTATTGTGCAGATGGAGATGTATTATTTATTACTTCCATTGTTAGTTACATTGTAAAAATATTTGAAGAGGCAGACTTGTATTCAAGCAGAAATAATGAGATCTTTATTTCAAGTGGAGAATAAAAGATCATTAGTCATCATCACATGTTTAGGCTTTCGCTCCTGCTGTTATTTAGAAGCTGCGTTGCTGTGCTTTGCTGACAGTTATACAAGAATAGGAAATGTGAAATACTTAAATGGCAGTAAGAGTCAGAGTTTCTTCTTAATAGAGATAAACAACAGTGCACACAAACTTCAATCAGATATAAATAAAGAATGTCAAATCCAAAGCAATGTTACGCATATTTCACACAAAGCAATAAGGGCGTACAATGAACTCTGCTTCTTGTTTTGGAGGTAAATGGCTAAATAAGGACTTTAAGCTTCAACTAAGCAGTAAAACGAGCAGTGGTGCCTGTATATAGTTCAGATCTGTTACGAGTAGTGATATATTGTGCATAAAAACAAAGCAAATTAAATTACAAAGTTTTTTTTAACCTTTCCAGGTGTCGAATAAGATACTTAAAGTACAGATATATTTAAGAAAGAAAGAAAACAAATTAGTTATGAAAAGAGGAGAAATAAGAGACACAGCATGAAAAACAATTTCAAAATTGAAAATGACACAAACAAATGAGTTAAACAGAGGTTGTAACTTCTCCATTTCATCTGTTTGTAACATGCATTATTAAGGACAAGGCACATTATATATTTCATATTAGGTTGTGTTAAAATGCTCAGTCTCTGGCAGCTGTAGCTCAGTATTGGCATCATCCACGTTGTAAATGTCTTAAAATAGTGTCTTTTTTGTAACACAACTGCAATCAAGAGATCTGATTGTTCACACTGAATACTGTTCTATGTACACATTTTGAATTACACACAAGCAAAAAGCAAAGGCAGTGGTGCAGACATTCAGTGAAGATAATAATGGCAAAAATACAATATACATCATAACAGTCACTTGTTAAAACAACAATTCTATAGTCACACATTGTAACCCTCGTCAATGAAAATGGAGTATAAATAGAATTGTCTTATCATGATCATTGGTCATGAGTTAGGAACCAATGAAAATCATCACACACATCAGTGCCATTGTGAGAAAAGGCAAAAGTAGCTTTTGACACAAATAAATTTGAAAGTAATTTACAATAAGTCAACTCTGGACAAATGAGTCACAGCTAAGAAAAAAACTAATTGGCTACAAAATGTAAGGTAGTTTTGAGTGTCACGTTGGGAGAAACCTCTAGTAAATCAGTTTCTTCTCTATTAAAAGTAAACATGAAGTTTTGGTCTCAAAACTTTGGTCATTTTTACAAATATGTAATATCTGTATGTATCAATATAGGTACATTTGCAACTTCAAGTACAATGTAAAAACTATCCTGATAAAAGTCAGCCATTATGAAAATTGTTTTTTTGACTACATATACATTTCACCTATAAAAAAAAAAACTCAGTGTGGTTTTAAGGCATTTGTCTTCCGCTCCTGTTCATTGTGTGTACAAGGACATTTTAAGTGAACAGCTTGATCATTTTAATCAAACAGGGCCAATGCTATCAGTTTTTATACTGACATACAAAAACAATTTCTGCTTGATAAATATTTGTCTGAAATGCCAGCAAAAGTTTGGCACTCCATTCTTGTGGCATTACAAAACCATCTCCTTTAGAATGAATTTGGCTCCCTCTCAGTCACACCCTTCACAATACAGATCAAGGTCTGTTTCTCACTGTGTCCCTGTGCTGCTGACCCCTCTGTTGGACACTACAGGATTCACCCTCCAATTCACATGAAGTCACCAAATTGACATGATCGTTCCTCACCACCCATGAGTTTGTGTGTTGTTTGGAGTGCAAGAGGCTTTGCCGAGGTGGTGTTGTGGGTGGAAGTTTTTCTCTCTGACTACTACACGGTGTGCTCCAAATAACCACTCTTCAAAAGCACCACACTCCAAGCTCCTCCTTGGGCTGTGACAGCATTTTACATCTGGGCAACAGCAGAACAGGGTTCCTTCCCTCCTGCCTCCCCAGCTGACTCCCCCAGTGCCTGCCCACTCCCCCCCTGACCAGACAGCTTCACCTCTGATACCACCAACACTGCTGCTGTTGCTGCTGCTCCTCTGGTCTGACATTGGGGCTGAACCTGCACCGGTGCCCTCTGGTCTCCTTGTCTGTCATGGCCGCGACAGTGTTGTATAGACAGGCTGTTCCCAGTGTGTGGGGCTGTGTGACTGCGATACACTGACCGGGTCAGTGATGGCGGTGTACAGGGGCCTCTGGGATGGCCCCATGTAAGAAAAGGCAGAGTACAACCCTGAGGCCTGGCTGGTGTGGGCGTAGTATGACCCTGAGGCCTGGTGGTCAGCATAATCTGCAAACTGAGCCCTTGAGGCCAGTGAGGGGAAGCCAGAGCTGTAGTGAGGAAGGCTGAGGGGGGTGTAGGTGACGTGGGAACCTGCTGAGGCTGTTTCTGCAAAGTGACCTCCAGCACCTGCAGACTCGCTCTTGATCTGAGCCTTAGAGTGCTCTGAGCCCAGAGTGGAGCCGTGGTGCTGCTGTGGCTGCTGCTGCTTGGAGAGCCAGGCTGCTGAGTGTCCGCTGGCCGCTGCCAGAGCTGAGGAGATGCCGTAAGTGTACGGAGAAGCTGGGGAGGCTGTTGCTACTCCTCCTGCCCCAGCACTCTGCACAACCCCTGGGTGCCCATTGGGGGGAAGGTACTGGTCAAACTCATTGACATCAAAAGGCTCCATATTGGCCATCACCTCATGACTCATTTCACCAATGTCCACATTACCAAAGTCAATGTGAGGTTTCCCAGATCCTGGAGCACCTGAGTTTGCTTCTGTTCCCATTGAGCCACGGGAGCCGCCGTTCCCAGCACCCTCCCTCTTACCATCCCCTGTCTTCCCAGGCTGAGACTCTGTCTTAGGAGTGGTGGGAGGTGTGGGAGGACTGTGGCTCTGACCTGTAGAGACACAAGAATGTAGTTACACCTTTTTTGCCTTGCAGATGCACAAACAATGACCTGATTGTGTGCCACCCTGTCTGGTGGAATCCACACAGATCTAACAGTGTGACAGAGATGCTATCAGTGGGGAGTGGGAGGGAGCCTGCAGCCCACCTGCAGCGTGAGGGTGGTGCCCATCTGCCAGAGGGGACCCGACTCCCCCACTGTGGACCACATCCAGGTGCAGGCCCTTGTAGTGGGACTGGCTGACCTCACCCTCCAAATGGCTGTCGGCCTCACTTCCTGATCCGGAACCAATCTTTCCGTTCTTGCGGCGTCGCGGCTGGTATTTGTAGTCGGGATAGTCCTTCTTATGCTGCTTCCTCAGCCTCTCTGCCTCCTCAATGAAGGGGCGCTTGTCACTCTCATTAAGAAGCCTTGGACAAAAGGATTTTGGAATGGTTTGTTTAAAGTACGAAGGGGAGAAAACGTCTCAGAACTCAATCAAAATTAGGCAGCACTGTAACAAAAACCAACAATGTAATATTCAGTATGTTCTACAAGATGGTGCAAAAACTGTAGAAATTCAATTTAACATGAATATAAAAGAATACAAATTGCCGTTTTAAGGCTCAATAGGGTGATGTCAAGGAGCTGGATGCACAGTTCACAGTGCATTTCATTCATTTTCTGTGCAAATTCATACATTGTGCAGAATATCAAATTTTCCTTTTTTGTCTCAGATAGCTTCATTTGCTACATCTGCACAGCTGCATCTAATATGATGCCTTCCAGGGGCTTTCAACTGCTGAACAGTAATGAAATAACACGGGCCAAAGTTGCATCCTGTCTGCAAACATGGGACTGAGCTCCTACTATTACTACTGCTGGCAGGAATGGCATGAGAAACCCCTGACCTTCCTTAGCCCTCCCTGCTCATTGTCTGTCTGGGCCAATCCTCACTGAACCCAAGGTCAAGTCTTTATCTAATTATTATCTGTTCCTTAAAAGGTTAATGAATTTAACCTCTCTGACCTTCCTGACAGCAAGTAGTGAGTGTTCCGTGGAATAGACGCTGGGTGATCAGACAGAAGTTGGAATCCTGATAACAACTAACTAACAGACTCAAGAATTCAGCCGGACTCTGGTTGGAAACATCAGAAATTTCACATTTATTAACTAAGAAGCAAGGTCATTCTTAAATTCACATTGAAATAAAGTACTACTGTGAGCCTAATGGTTGTAAAAAAAAAAAAAAAAATGCCCCTCATCTCTTAGTACTGGCCTCAGTTTGAGTCTGCAACTAAAAAATTCAATTCAATTTACAGAAAAAACTTAAATAGACCAAAGAGGGAAATAAATGATGGGGACTCAGAGTACAGTGTGGCTAGGATAAGGTGATTAAATCTGTAATTTGGAACTTTTTATTGTCATTTTTTTCTAAAATTCAACAAGATCCCCATTCTTGAACCTCAAGCCTGATCCTGACACTGACCTTTCTCCCATCCTAGTCTTGGATTACTTCCCCCTACATCCACCAAACCTCTGGACAGTCATGTTTCAGCATTTAGAATTAAGATGTATTATTTGATTTACTTGAAAGTGTTAATGACTTTTTGAAAGGGTCACCTTTTATTGGGCTGTCTCCTAAATTCTCTGGAATCCATCCACACCACTGCTGTCTATTTGCCAGCTACAGTAAGTACATCATACTAGCAGCAGTTAAGTGTCCTCCTCACCTCCACAGCTTCCCCAGGGTCTTGCTGAGCTCCGCGTTGTGCAGGTGTGGGTGCTGGTCCGCCAGTTTCCTCCGCGCCGCCTGTGCCCACACCATGAACGCGTTCATGGGCCTCTTCACGTGCGGCTTGTTCTTGCTCCCGGTGTTTACGCGCACGGGCATGGGCACGAGGGTCCAGTCATAGCAGTTGAGCACCTGGCTCACCGCCTCACGGATCCCTGCGGGGAAGCGCTCGTCCTCGTCTTCGGATTTGACGGACGAGCAGCCCGCCGACGCGTC
>OMNN01082511.1:0-32415 GCA_900302755.1 Chromis chromis | reverse complement strand
CAATGGACCAGCTGCAATATCTGGAAACAAAAAGCTCAGCCCTCTGTGAACCAGCATAAGAAGAGCCAGTCATACTTGCAAACAAGCTGGAGCTTCATCCTGGCAGGTGGGTTTTTTTTATAAACTGGGATGCATGTTCCTTTAAGAAGCAAAGGGAGGAAAAAGGGAAAAGGTGCTGAAAGAAAGACTAGTGAGTGAAACTTTGAGCCAGACGGCCGTCTGTGCAGGGCAGGATGAGCGGACAGACAGGCAGACCAGACAGAAGATGAGACCAAAATGAATCTGACAGTGACTGATGAGCATAACCAAATAAATAAATGAAAAAGCAGCCAGTGGAGTTATTTAAAGAGCCCATATTATGCACATTTACAGGTTTATAATGCTATTTTTGGTTACATGCTTTAAATTGGCTCACTCCGGAGCAGAGTTTTCTGCAAGAGAAAATAACTCAGCTCAGTTAGGACGATTTACATGCACAAAAAAGCAGCTATATAGGAAAAAGGACTCCCAAAAAGCATAATATGGGCTCTTTAAAAAACAAAAGTTTGAGGATGCCATCACCAAATTTGGATGGATGATTTACAGGCAGAAAACGAATGGAGCAGAGGGTGGTTGGAAGAAAGTGGAAACATACACAAAATAAAATGTTTAAAAAGTGGGAATTGAACTGGAGGAATAAAATAGTTTGGAGGAGGAGAATAGCAGTGTTCATCAACATTAAGCAGAGAAAGCAGGACTGTCCAGAAGAGGCCCTGTGGTGTTTGACCGGCAGACTTGTCTGTGGTCAGTGGTCAGCGCTTCAGCTCACAGTCCTAATGCCGCCCAGCCAATCCCGACCGCCTGCTTCAAATCACTCACATGTCCTTCAGCCACAGAGCAAAACAACCGACAACCACCTTCTCTCACCAAAATACTCTGTCGCCCTTCATCAACACTCAGGTGGTAATTTTAACTAAAGGGAACATTATAGAAGGTTTTCTCAAAGGTAAATACGACAGCAGACAATACGTGTCCATTGTAAAGACGAGGGCTCAAAGTGAAGGAGTGTTATGGACCTTTTTCCACAATATTGAAGAATTAGATTCCCATTAAAAACACTATCTTCTGAATGCATTGTAATGCTAAAGGATAGCTTGCTTGTCATATCCAGCGCTGCAGTATAGATTACAAAGAAAAGAGCACCTGTGACCCAGATAATAGAGTATTAAGGGAGCTTTTATTAGATCTGTCAGCAAGATTTTACTAAGTACCAGTTTGATGACAGACAGAGAGATTTGGTTCATACTGCCAATTTAAACAGGATTTCTTCACCCTCCTACAGTTGCAGACATGTTAAACACTCGTGCAATTCATTTCACTTTAGCCATATGATGTTTTCAAGCAAGACTATGTAACTTTTGCTGAACAGACAGACTGCAGCCACAAGTAGCTCTTACAGACTAATAGTTTGTTGAATTTTCCTTCATTTCCTGGGTTAGCTAACCTTAACCGCTGGTCATAGTGGGCCATGAAATGTAATTTTTTAGATTCATTCATTTCTAAAAAGAAAAAAAGCCTATTCCATAACACAACCAAGAGTTAATCTGCCTCTTCCTCTTCATCCCAGTAGTAGAGAATAGATGCTGACATTTGATTTATGATAGAGCTAAAGTATGATTTAAAAATCATACTGCTCTGATGTACAGTCCTAGCAGGGAGTGCTTTTTTTTTTTTCCTCTCAATGTCTCATGGAAGAAATAGGATGATTGCAGTCCTATTAAAGACAGGAACCACTGACCTTGCTGAACTAACATGAGAACAAGAAGCCAGTGTAAGCTGAGAGTTCCTATCCAGCACAACAAGATTCCAATATCTTCTCAATAACTAACCTTTATGGGGGTTTTAAGCGTAGAGCATGCCAAAACTGGATCCAAACTCTAATAAAAATCTTGGCTTTCTAATTAAATCTGTAATATATTATTTCCTATTACCCGCAACGCACCACAGTCACTGAAAGAACGACAGAATGAAAGTGAATGAGCGAAACAAATGAGGAAAAGCAGACACTTTCACAAACACCCTTCAATTAAATATTTGCACACCAAGAACCTGTCAACATTGTTAAAGACGTTGCGGATGGCTAAACCAATAAAAAATGTTCTGAATGTCCAAGGCATGAGAAGAATCCATCTGTGTTTATGTAATTACAGCCCATAATCTGTCTGGTTTTTCTCTCAGTCTTGATGGTTTCTGAGGATAGGTCAGATATGTCCATGTCTTCTATTTATCGTTAATTTCTCCGTCTAATTAAAGGTTTGGCTCGTTGGATCGACTTTCTGGGGTAAACTTTTGCACTTGGTACAATCACAACTCTTCGGCGATCACCACTAATTCATTTAAAAGGAAAACATCTCATTAAGTGGAAATCTTTATGCTATAAACACTGGTCTTTCTTAAGAGGCTAAAACCAGATTTTATGCCTCAAACTCTTTAACCTTTGGCATTGATGCGGTGTGGGGAGATAAAACGTCGAGGCAGCTGTTGACTTTTGCAGTTTTCATTGCGTGCACACTGCAGCGGTGTGAGCGGCCCGAGGTGTTGCCACTATGCTTGGCTGCCGCCAGGAGCTGCTTCTGCCTTCTGCTGAGTGTTTTGCCTCTTTGTAGTGCGGCAGCTGGCAGACCAGCTCCTGGGGTTGAGGTACGGATGAAGGGGCTGGAAGTCCGCTGGGAGTCATCATTGGCTTTGAGCAAGGGCATGTGAATGTGTGCGCGTCTTTGGAGACCCATCCTGTGCTCTGATCTTCTCCCCTGACCCTGCATCAAAGCCGACACGCTGAGCTCCGCAGGACCAGCCAAGGGCCACTGGCAAGAGCGGGAGTTTATGTCCAGTGCATGTAGGCACACAAACACACACCCGCCCCTTGACATTTCTTCTTAAAAAGGGCTTACACACATGCAAGCGAGGTAATTACACGCACATGGGTACTGACATATACACAAGTACACATAAAAATGTAAAAATCGCTTCATGGGATACATGAGAAAACAAGGACAAAAGGCCTTAAACTGCCACCCACACATGCACACACAGTCGCAGAGGTCAGTGGTGTGAGAATTGAGGGCCAGGCAGCAGCATCCGTCCATAGCGAGGATATGAGGCAGTCAGACCAGCCCATTTGTAGACTGTCAAGCCCCATTAGCAAACAGAGAGCAGCAGCCAACAGCTCCAGCCTGTGTGTCCGGCAGAAATCAGGAAAGTGATTTTAGCACATTACTGTTTACTGATTACTGTTCCTGACAGACAGCCGAGAACAGCCAAGAGATGTGTTTAGTGCTCACTGGAACTGTGTAATATTTCAAGTAAAAGCAGTGGTGTGCAACTTTTTAATTGGCTTCATACATAAATATCTGCTTGGGATGATTTCCTTGATAAAAAACATCCTCAAAGTGACCAAGTTGTTGCTGAGGAGACACAGACTTCAGACCTTTTTATTATCTAACATAATTTGGGCCACGATAGAGTTAAATAAAATACTTTGGATTGTATTATTGTAGTACTGTTGTTCTCCACATACAAAATAGGCATTTGAATGGTCAAAAAGTTATGTCCTATGTGTTTTCCTAAATAGTTTCCTTGAACTTGATGGCAAATATCTTGTTAGCCAAAAAAAATGTGAAGGGGAATTCATAGAAAAGACAACCGCAGTGCTATCAGAGTCCTACTACCCTTGCGCTCGGCTACGTAATCATGTGATGGAGGTTGTTGTTGACAGCGGTCATCTGTGAACGGTGTGTTACTTTGAATTCAAGTATCTTTCCCTAGGGTTCAGAGAATTCAACTAATCATTATCGTGGCTTCTGGGTTATTTCACTCAGTTGGAAACCTTCTTAAGCGAAAAAGGCTACTTAACCACAATCTAGTTATCGGATCAAAGTAAAAACATAATGCTGATGGCCACATAGCAAATATCTCACCCACAAATCATAGCTGTGTATTAATGCTGGCAGTTTGAATGTACTGTGACTATCATAGTGGCTGCATATGAATCAAGTCTCGAGTCACAATCAACTTCAGATATAGTACTTAGTTTTCTTAGTTTAGCAGAATGACTGTCTTCATCTCACTGGACATTTATACTTCAACCTTAAAACTTTTTATAATTCAGATTTGATAAGTGTGAACACAAGAGGCAGATGCAGATCCGAATGTAGTCCTAACATTAATAATGATATTATATTCAGACTAAAGCTGAACAATTACTTGATGCAAATTGTAATAGCTGCAGGTTAGGATATATGTTTTGCAATGTGTCTAACGCAGGGTTTAAGCTCTTATAAATTCATACGGTCCTCCTTGTGTGAAAGTCTCGCTTTGATGTATTACACAGTGAATACTGAACTGAAGCTTGACTTTTAAAAGAATTGTAATATAAATTCAAACGCAACATCTGTCAGAAAAATCACAATTAGATATCTTCTCCAAATGGTTCTGGTCTTAAATCAACCCACAAAAAGTGCAAACAGCACAAACTAATGCAGCACTTCCTGACAGCCTAACGATTCAGACTGCACACACACACAGACTCACACACACATTCATCAATGGCCTGAATATCCAGGCTGCTCTTCTTCCATTACCTCCCACAGGTTACAGTACATAATGACCTCACTGGACAGGCATCCCCAGGAACAAAGGCCCCATTTGAACCATATAATCACATTTTTCTACAGCCATCATCTTCCATATAATCCCTGAAAAACCATTTGGGTTTTTCTAAAGACCCATCCAAAATCATGACACATAATGTCAGGCGTACCGTCCCAGGACACACACAAACACACACACAAACTCACACGTATCCACAGAGGCCGAGTATTTGATTTTGGTTTCCACTACTCCGAGCTCTATCACCACTGCGCTGCATTCCATGCAGGATGATAAAATGAAGTCTGGATACACATCTATCTTTTGTCGTTTTGAGATTTTCAGCCTGGCGCACAATGTGTGTGGGTTTTTGTGTATGTGTGTGTGTATGCCTAACCTCAAGGGTAGGTGGATAATTTGCTGTAATTGCTCCTCTGCTGGGGCTTTGCTAACAGATAGATATCCGAGGTATGGCTGTTGGACTGTGTAGTATCAGTATTTTCCATCAATGTACTGACAGCTGAGTGGTAGCAGCCTCAGACTCAGCTCTCTGTTGAGTCTCCAGATGGCCTCCAGGTAGCTGGATATGTCATACCTGTGTGTCAATAGGAGATTTTATTCCATCTCTTCAAGCACTATTACTCAGGATTAAAACAGGGACCCAGTAGCTCGGATGCGTGGGGCATCTGAACCACAAGGGCATGAGAATGTTCGTGTTGTTCTGTTCTTCTTAGGCCCCTTTTTCACAACAGTAATCTACTGTTTCATAAGGTAAGATAAAGTACACACACAAGGTAACGCTATAAGGACAGGTACCATAAAATAACATAAGATTGGGTGAGATGACTCAATTTCAGGCAACGTAATGGAACATAAGGTTAGATAAAGCAGCATAACACAATGTGACAACACTAAGGATAAGTAACACAACAAATATAAAGTAACACAATTACTATAGCATAATGTAACCTTGTGTAATGTAGCATAGAATAATAAACTAGTTAAGCCTGCTGTCATTTTAATCGGTTTGACGTTTACCTCTATTACCGTCTGTACACTTTGGCAAGATGTTGAAAATTTTACTTCCATTTTTGCAATTCTGTGGATCATAATTGGTGAAGCAAATCTGTCACAAGATAGAATTATTACAACACCATTTATTATCACATCTGTACTAACACTATTAGCACACCCATGAAAAGTGTGTGCAACAGAATTCAAGCCCTGATAGGGTTACGGTTAAACCTCGATTATACTCCCTCGCCGATGCAGACAGCTGCGGAGACCACGGCCTCGTAGTTGTTTTATATTACACTACTTTCTAGTCTGCTTTGAGGACATGGTCCATCCATGTGCAGCATGTCAGCAGCTACATATTTTGTGCATGCACACCAGTGCTAAGGATGCGTACGACTGATCTTGTCGCCAAGCAAATTTTGGGCCGAGCATAGATGTTTGCAGAGGCATCTGGTTTTACTCTCATGGACTTGGTAAAAGTTGACATCACTTGGATCCTAGTGCACCCTCACATACATGGATATTTAAAAGTGTAACACTGGTCTCAGGCATTTGGGTGTTTGAATCACAGTAAAGCATGAAAAGGTGTACCAAAAGGTATTATACTTTTAGGAGAATTAGGGCTGTACCACATGTCAAATTATTTTAAAATAAAATAAGTTTATACCTCAGTTATCTGATGCTCTGGATGCTGTATTTAGCCATCTTGCATTTCTGAGAATTGTAATTGTAAACTCCAATAGAAATGCAAAAGGCACCAAATGCCAATATCTGACATATTTGTACTTAAGGCTGTGGAAAGCCTAAGGTCACTAGTTGTTACATTCCTGCAGTTGAAACCTTTCTAACCTTAATTTACCCAGTTTTATTAGGATATTATTTGTGATTAGACCATATATTTAAGATTAAAAGCAGCATTGGATTTGTAAGTATCAGGTGAGGGTCAACATTGGAGTTCAGGTTCAAGGTTTTCCTGGTTCACAAAGAGTTTTGTGAGCATTATTACTGATGATCACAGATGCATCAAGCTTCACAGAAGATTGCTTGGAAATTCCAGATACATTTGCAAGTCCTACAGGGTTTTCGTACACTAACTGGAACTGGAAATATGGTTTGCTGAAATTGCACTTTGCAAACTTGATAAGACCCAAGTTTGAAGTTGAGATGAAGGACCTCACAGGATTAACAAGCCCAGTGTGTGTTTGTAAGGAAGAAGCCTCATGAGTTCATGCACATATTTGACCTTTACACCAATCATTTTTGTGCAGCATTTGTGTCTGTTTGAACGCTTACAGGTCTAAATGGCCACAGACAAACACTCATTGATATTAATGGCCAGTTCCCCTAAAGTCCCTGTAAAAACAAGTGTTCGTTTCATTGGACACCAATTCGAGCCAATGAGCTGTCAACAAAAGACGCTGCAACATCTTTTTCACATTTATAAGGAAATTCCATGAAATCAGGACAGAAATGAGCTGGAAAATAAACAACGCCAATTTTTTTTTTCCCCCCACTTTATGGGATGTTAATAAAAATGTAATTCTACAGTAGAGCAGCTGTCACAACAGCCTCTGGTCAGACTAATGGTGGCCTACACTTCACTTCAACTCAGATCACCGGTCTTCACACAAGACTGGGTGCCGTGGATGGGAGAGCCAGATGCCTTTTCGAATCCTCAGCGGCGTACGGAGAGCTACACATAGATGGGACAAATCCAAGTTCAATAAAAAGCCACTTCATATCTGCAACAGGCAAAAATAGGGATCCTGTCCTTCCATATTGGTCACAGCTTGGTAGACGTACTTGAAAAAAGAATGGACTCATGTTGTTTGATTTTGATTAAAAGCACAAGATTTCTTCTGGGGTTTGGTTTATGAGTCCATTTTGCTCGCGCTCCAACATCTTGTTCTCTTTGGGGGCCGATTTGGCAGAAAAACTACTAGTCGTCTCATTTCGACATGAACAAGAAAATAAACTCGACCAAACACTGTACTCATAAACAAAACCGGTGACACAAAACACTTTGCCGTCTAACGTATGTGACTAACAACAACACTCCCCAACCAGAGTGATTAATCTTGCAATACACTACACAAGGAAAGATACACTGTTTAGATGTTGGTCATGGATTTGCTGTCCTTTCGTTGCCATAAGATACAGGGGAAAACATTCAGGTGGCCAGGAGAGGAGGGTTTGTCTGAGCGCACGAAAGACTGCTGCAAATCTATCATCGATTTTTGAAAATAAAGATATTTTTGGCTGTTGCTTGGTCACGAAATGAAATCCCAGAACACAGGGCAACAGGTGGACCCATAATAGTTTCTAAGGTACCATTAAAGTCTATATTTATTGGGGGATCCGGTGACCCTCGCAAACGGGGAGTCTGATCATTTGGAAAAAAATAAATAAAGGAAACGTCTGATCTCGTTCCTTCTTCCTGCGTGAATCTCCATCCATTGATGTTTGGCTCCATTTCCTCGGCGATTTATATGACTGATGATGGCTACTTACTGCCTTCCTCTTGGTCGCGACCACAGGCCCTCTCAGAAATGGCTCCCTCAGCTGCTTTAGAAAATCGGCCACCATTCAGCGCTAAGTGAATATTCCGTAAACAGAGACGCACTCTTGCGGTTTTTGATGGACCCATTTTCGGCAAAAACAAAATATTCCTGCGGGTTTGACTTTTTACCAGGCCTCATTTTATTTATGTTATGTCAATACGGGGATGATGGTCGTCGAGAATCCCCTTTTACTGGCTTGTCACGGTTTGTGGGAAACCATCTGAGGAGGGATCACACAGGCTTGTGTCTGTGTATTTGGTTGTCTTCTTCGGTGTGCTACTGTGTGTAGTCTGTGTATTCATTATTTTCAGGTTCCTTGATGGGTAAATTGTATACCTTCTTGTCTGTGTGTGTCTGTGGCTCTATGAAAGTGCAGCAGGAGAGGCAGCAAAGAGGCCTGCTATAGTGATCTGTAGTTAATGTCTGCTTTTGGGCAGCAGGTGTGCATGTGTGTGAGCATGTACATGTGTGTGTGCCGGGCTTATGCTGGTCTGGTCCCAGATTTAGAGGAGGAAGCCAGTGTCAAGACTAAGAGATGGATCTCTCCTGAGGGATCCGATAAATAAGGAAAAAATATCTTTGAAAAAGGGAAACACAGCTGTTTCCAAAGGTGAAGTCAAAATATTGGTGGCTGTGCATTCCACAGCCGCAAGGTAGAAGGAAAGCTCACTGTTTCCCCGCTCTCTCTATGAACACCTACCTTCCTCTTCCTCTGCACACATCTTTTCTCCCCCCTCTTCCATTATATCTCCCTATCCTCACCTCTCTGTCTGCCTTCCTTTCTCCTCCACTCTCTCTGTCATGAAGACAGTCGAACCTCAGCGCGATTCCCTTTGGAAAGTCCGCGGTGACCACAGCGCATTTCAGCGGCTTAGAGGCAGAGCATATGATCCACTGATAAATCAGTCTGGGCCGGCTACAATCTCCCCCCTGGGCTGACTTACATGTAAGACCTACTGCTTGTTTTACACACAGGCACAGCTCCAAAAACAGCGACGGTAACTAGATACCTGGATATTCAAAAAGCAGGTGAGCCTTGAGGAAAATCAGGAGAAAAATAATCAAGGTTTCTAATAATACATCTGTCCACGATGTCAGCACAGTATTGGTGAAATGAAAGTGTGGAAAACGTGGGCTTTCTGCAAGTTATTTGAGTTTTCACTGAAAGCTAGAAATGCACATCTGAAGTGCCTTTCAGAAAGACACGAGTTATTTCAGCAGAATGGGGAGACCGAGTGGGAGCTGCTCCATAAAACACAATTAGATAAATGCAGTGGTATAAACATGAGGTTAATATGGTCATGAATGGTTCTGTCGCTAATACCAGCTCTAAAAAACTGTTCAAAGAGCAGAAGGAAACGCTACAGGGATACTCAAAACCACAGTCATTAAAGGGAAATCTGTGTAAACCTACTTGATCATGCTTTTCTTTTCTTTGTTAGTGTGATTATGGATTAAACCCTATTTAGAGGTTTTCATCTCTTTTGCTGGGAAAAATCATTTATGTGCACATTATTGAAAACAAACCAAAATGAATGAAGAGAGTGCAAAGTTGTTTTTGAGCCTTGAACAAATCATTAAAGCATCGAGTGGAGAATATAACATCTCAAGAGGAAATCTTCCCACTATTTACACAGGAGATCTGCACAAGGTCAAACTTTTATATCGTGCAAAGTACTGAAAGGCGGTGGATACATTAGCACAGAAGAGAATCTTATTGCAATGTAAGACAGCCGACGATATTAGTGTGTGTTTAGGGCTGTTAAATGAGTTCTGCAAACATTTGTCCGACTAAATGATTTACTGATCAGTTTTGCTTTTAATGTTTCAGTGTGGGACTTCGTAACAGCCTGCAGATGTGTAGACTAACAGCTCCAGATAAAAAATGCGGCACGTCATTAGGTTTAAAACACTTTAGAAGAAATTAAACAGTTGTCCAGAGTTTCTTTTCAAGATCCTGCGCAGCTGACAAATAATCATTTTTAAATGAGCATTACGAGTGAAGTTTTGCCAGTTTAAACTGCAATTATCTATTATGAGTTATCGCGCATGTAATTAGTGTCTGATACATTCTGAGAAAACATGTTGCCGTTTATTATATAATGTCCGGGCTGAGGAGACATTTGCTCAATTTGATGGAAACTGTATGATTAAAGTCACTTACTTTACCTTTAATCTGAAAAGGCAGCAGAATTTTCATACACGCAACTTCAAACTACAAAATAAGACACACCTTGTAATAAAGAGGAATTATCCTTTAAAATCTGAATGACGGCCAACTCTCTCACAATAGTTCTTTTCATTTATCTTAGGAATGCAGGGTGATATAACTTCAATCTGTTACATAAACAATTACACTATTTAATTCCCTGAACAACCTCATCTCACAGAAATTACAATCCTATACAACTGAACTGCATTTTCATTCATGTTTTGAAAGAAGCATGTTTTTTCCCCCCAAAAGGTAAGGCTACAAAGTTGTGGGAAATGCTTGGGCAAGAGTCTACAGCAGGTCTTTCACCCAGGAGGCTTGGGTTTCATGGCCCATGTGGGACTTTAGATATGAGATTTGGGAAAATATCACAGTTTTGGTTAAAATATGACCCTTTCACAACACGTTTGAAGCTTCTCCTTCATTTTCTGGGTTACTGATGAGTCCAGCCCCATATACTATATATCTGGTTGGCTTAAAAGGAGCAACAGTAAAGCAATAAAATAAACTGTAAAGATATGTTGATTGGAAATGTATTTGTGACACAGAAATCTGTCTGTCCACCACGATGGGCTGAAACAAGCTGGACCACAGTCTGTCCATTAGCTATTCTTTCTATTAGGAGATAACATGGCAGATAACAGGGAGAGAGCAGGAAAAGAAAAAGGCTGAGCACCAATTTTTCTCATAAACTGGATAAAGAAATGTATTATTCTCTTCATTAGATGATTTGTCACGTTCCTGTCAGCATGCACAGAAAACCAGCTGGGCTCAGACAGCAGCTGATCAGTATATGCAGCGTAATTCTGACCATATTGTACAAAAAATAAATAAATGGGGGACGACTTCTTGGAAAAGGATTCATACTTTGCTTTCAACAGTCAGTCAGATAAGGTATCCAGGAGACTGGAGGCTCGGAGGTGTGGAAAGTGTCCGTACAGGAGGAAGGACTGGGCAGAGTTTCCCCTGCACATCCTTAGTGATAAGATCCTTTAATCCCAACTGCCTCACGGCACTGGGAGTGGATACATTTTTGTTATCGGTGGCCTCAACTGGGAGTCAAACCTCTGACATCTGTACATACTGTTGTACCCACTGAGATATGAATAGAACCATCTTTCTTCGGCTTTTTTCTTTCTCGCCAGACTGTTTTTACAATTTTATCACATCTTAACGCTCTCTCCTCTTTGTATTTACTTATTTGTCTTTCTCTGATGACGCCTCCAGTTACAAGCCGTACATGAGATTTTAAAATGATGAACACATTATTATTAAAAACACAGCATATAGATGTCTTGCTTCCCCTCCTCCTTTGTACTCTCCCTCTCATCTCACTCTTCCTCCCTGACTCCCTCCATCCCTCCCGTCTCCGACTGTTTTCCTGTCAGTATCATGTTTGGAAAGTCAGCTCGTGGGTCAGCCTAGGGCTCGTAAATTTGTCAGCAGCACCGCAGCAGAAAGGGAGGCTACTTGCTCAGGAGGGTCAGGAGCATTTGCGCTCACATGGGGCCCTTTTCTCGCTGCGGACCCACAGTTGTTGTTTCAGGCACGTCCTCTTTAGAGAGACGGCCAGCCTGGGAACATGTGAGAGGCCGAGGGGTGCCGCTTTCTCTGTGACACCACTGTGTGATGGAGACTTCTTGTACAATAAAGTGGGGCTCCTGGTTGTCTAACAAGTAGATTCAAATACACTCCAATTATCAGTGCAGACACACAAGCGGACTCACATATGTCTGTATTTGTGTAGTGAGGACTGGCATGAGTGATTGACTACATTCATTCCCTGACCCTTGACCCTAACCTTGAAGGAAAACTCCACCCTAACACACTTACCACTGTTAAATAAATAGCTGTTGTTGATTTACCTTACATTTCCTTGTCCATTGTGTTTTGAAGGAGTCTATTTTTCTAAGTTGTAAAAACAAATGTCCAACGACAATATATTTCAGCACAGGTGCAGGAAGATTTGCTGCCTTATTTTTGTTGTCTCACCAACATCCAGCTCAATGCAACAGGTTCAAAACCATTCAGGAAGTTCTTCGAAAGCATTTTGGAAAAAGGAGCAAATCACTAAAAACAAGTCAGTTGTGGGTCGGTTATTCATCAACAAAAGTAAATTACAGTTCAACCCAAGATAACATCTGAGAGCTAAATGCTAATGTCTGAACACTAACATGTTCCCAGTGACACTTCTGACAAGTTGCTGTTAAGAAGGTATGAAGTCTACCATGTTTTACAATTTACAATTCTATAAGTTCATTTAGCAGATGCTTTTATCCAAAGCGACGTACATAGGTAGGTAGGCTGGGCAGCATTAAGGACCTTGCCTAAGGGCCCTCACTGGATACCTGCACCCTGACCAGGATTTGAACCACCAATCTCCCATGCCAGTGTTCACCATTTTAGTTTAGCATGTGAATATGCTAACATTGTGGCCCTGTGATGGACTGGTGACCTGTCCAGGGTGAACCCTGCCTTTGCCATAAGTCAGCTGGGATAGTCCCCCTACAGAGGATTAAGCAGTGTATAGGTAATGGATGGATGGGTGCTTGGATATGCTAACATTTGCTAGTTATCACTAAACAAATGTACAGCTGGAAATGGAAATTAGATTAGTTTTTCAGGTTTTTTGTAATAAAGCTGAGAAATAAACAGATTTAAATTTGATCTGATTCTAGTACATAATGAAAAGTCAGGGGATTATGAATAAACTACATCCTAAAGGGAACCTGAAGTCTTTACCAAATTTCTATCCTCGGGAAGTTAGTCAACTGAACAATTAAATGTTGCTACCGTTGTTAACCTAATTACTATTATTTTATTAATGTACACTAACATCCAGATGACATCTCATAAAACCAGCGCAGCCTGGCAGGATTTTGGTGTAGAAAAATATAAATAAAGTAACATGTAGGCTGTGTTGAATAAACTGGCATGTAAACACTCAAACTCTTGTGCTTTTTTTAAAAGATAATGTGCAATGGTCACATGCAAAGTGCCTCACTTTTCCATAGCATTTAAACTACAATTCAGTTCTTGAAGAATGTGATTGATAGTTTTGAATGTTTCTTAATTAGCTGCACGTAATATTTTTAGGGAAAGTTTAACCCAGTTTTAAGTTTAACCCAATGTTGAGTGTTTTTCTAACTTTTAGACTGGTCTAAATTTAAATTTCTGTTGAATCTTGAGGGAAATTGGACATTATGAACACAGCTAATATATGGCAGTGGTAGCCAAGACACATGAAACTCCTGCTGGTGCTGTAGGAAAAGTCAGGGGATCAACAAAGTCAGTAGGATTCATCCTCTGCAGACCATGAATGTCTTCAAGAAATTTCATGGCAATCCATCCAGTAAATGTTGAGTACCAAAGTGGTGGACACACCACTATATTTCTACTTGTCCTGACTGTGAAATAACTTCAAATTGCATGTGAAAACAAAGACATGTATGTACACACAAGTGTATTTATGCAGCCTCCAGAAAAAACAGACACACATACACACACCATCCTCCCCCTGCTCCTTCAAGGTCACCACAGGCCTTAAATCACTTTACATCTGTCCCACAGTTTCTCACCCTTCTAGCTTTCTCTGCATGTGCCGTTTTTCTTCCCCTCCTTTCTCTCTCTTCCTTTTCCTTTTCATTGATCGGAGATAAATCCCCGCAGGCTTCCCGGTGGCTTCACAGAAGAATGTGACAGCAGGAGTGTTTACTGTGACATTTACGCCATTCCTGTCGGCCGCGGTCATCTCCATTACCAGAACGAGCCTCTCCGGCGGAGCAAACGACGGGGTCATTATGATAATGATTGGAGTTTACTGGGCACACAAGGACACACTGAGGTGGGGTTCAGTAGTTCACAGGTTCACAACCTTGTTTAACACTGAAATTCCAAAGACATACCAGCCAAGTGTTTACAAGAAAGTTGTGTGCTGTAGAATGTTGTGTATCACCATGGAGTCACCATGGAGAATCAAACAATGTCAGTGAAAAAATCATTTGAAGAAGGAAAATGTACCTAATATTTTATGCAGGGCACACGTCATTATTCCTCCTAAACTTCTAGAATGACAATATGTAGTCAAGGGTGTGGATGATAGGCAAATACTTGGGGTCAGAAAAGGAAATGTGAAGTGTTCAGATTTAAGGTATTACATTGTGTCTCCACAAGAGGCCCGGGAGGTTAGCAGAGCAGCATCAGTCGCTCAAGTTGTCCATGCCTATCTGTAGAGGCACTCAGGCACAGAACTGAGTGGTAAGTCGGCAGCGTTTTCGAAATAGCTCGAAAACACAATAACTGTAGATACACAAACAAGATTCTAGAAAACAGATTTGAAGTGTAAAAATACACTTCTGGTGTGTCTCGTGTGCAGCATGTAGGGCTGCCGCAACTAGTCTGCATAATCGATGGCGTCAATACTGAAAACGCATTGATACATAGTTTGTTTTTTTCGACAAATGTTTTTCTTCAGTGTCCTGGTGTAACTGCTGCGTCATCAGCTTTTGCCTGCAGTCATTGGTTGGGTGCACTTAGAGCCACTGCTTTAGATAATGACTCAGTTCGGTGTTAATTTCTCCAAAGACCCAAAGTTTCTAAAGTATGGGAGTACTTCAAATTATCACAAAAGAAGAAGGTGGTTTCGTATACTGTGCAAAGTTTCCATGACATACCAGCACAACGCATGAGTACCTGAAAAGACACGGGTGGTATTCTGGAAGATGCAGCACCAGAACAGACAAAACCACAATAAGTGTTCATTAGTAGAGAGAACTTTTTAATATCTTTGGTCCTTGTAGCTACAGAATATAATCATAAAGCTCAAAATTCAACAATAAAATATACTTAAATTAAATGATCGATTTAATTTGTTGGAGGTAAATTAATAATTTAGATTGATTCATGAATTGGTGAAGTAGTCAATAGACTGATTGATAGAAAAAAGTCTTGTGGCAGCCCTCGTAGCATGAATGAATCTGATCCGCTGAAAACTGCAGCTGAAATGCTTTTTGTGTAAATACGGTTTACAGTACAATAAAGCAGTGTTTCCTGAACTTGCTTAAACCAGAGCACCAGGGCGTTAAGATTTGTGTTTATGGCACAGATTTGTTGTCTCTCACTATATGTAACTCATAAAGATGATGATTACTGGGAAGTAGGTTACAGTTAGGTTATCCTCTAGTTTGTTCTTCCAGTCACTCCACGTCTTATCACATCCACCTAAACACTGACAGCAGGCGATTTTTTTAAAAACTTTCAACAGAAAACATTTTGTGGTTTTGGTTTGATTTGTAGTCAAAAACTCAGAAATAAGGGAAAACGCACGAATCAAAACAAAGAGAAACATTATTTTCTCATCTTTGCCTCTCTGTTTCTGTTTCTCTTTTTCACAAACTTGAGAGATACAAACACAGCCTTACGCACGCACAAACACTAATTCCTGGTTAATGATCTCCCCTGTGTGGCCGCCTCAAAGACACTTAAACACAAGACAAAGGCTGACAGTTTTACAACCCTTTTAGCAAGAGAGAGCTTTGCTGGAGTAAAAATGCACACACACCCATTCTCTTTTGCTTCTCTGCATATTAAAAACAAACCTACACACTCAGATGCACATGCACCAATACAAAGGAGTTACAACAATCACTAAACATGCAAGACTTCAGAATTATGTCAGTTTATGACAATTATGAGACATGGTAAAGCAGAGAAAAAGTGACGTACAAATACAGATGCAGAGAAAACAACAGATGTGTTAGGAGCAGCTAAAGCTTGCCCTCATCCTCCTCAAGGCATGACAGAGCAAACAGAGCAAATTCCTCCATGCCTGCACCCAGAGGTGATAAATGGGAGCAACAAGCCCTAATCAGATGTTCCGCCAGGGTTATCGACTCTGTTCGATAGATCGTTACCAGCAGGGAGTGCGCTGCACTTCAACTCCTTATCTCGTCACACTCCTCCATCCCACGACGCTATCGCTCTGAACTGGAATGTCCAATGAAGACATGAGAATTGATGGGAGGAGGAAGGCAGGCAAGAAAGAAAGAAAAAAAAACATGGCAAGACGTGTAATCTCTGTACTTAGCTCCAATCTCTGCTGCCATCTCGTCAAGTTGAAGAGTTATGGCGTGAGAGCGAGAGATATGATCAGGGTGGGTGGGCGAGGGGGTGCAGGAGGGTGTATGGTGGGGCGTTAGAGCAGAGTGTGTGACAGAGATGACTGTAAGTGCAAATGAAAGCTCTCTTATAAATGGTTCTCTGCTGACCTTAAGGTCGACCAACTGAGCACATCTCCATTTATGAACACACTTTTACTGACCCCAATACAGTCCAGAATAGAGAACCAAAACTCTGCACATTCTTTAAAGATGTACAACAGAGTTGTTCTGCAACACCTCATCTTCTGTGACAGACATAAAGCCCGACTGGAAAAGACATAATCTGGTTACCCAGAGATGTTTCCCCCATCAACCCTGTTTGTTTCTTGAGACAGCTGCGTGTTTTGCCAGTGAGCTTGACAACCAATACAATCCAAACATGAGAAAAAGGAAGCACTTTAAAACACTGAAACTCAATAAGCACAATTATTTGTATATCTTGGGACATTCTTCAACATCATTGCAAGCTCAAGTGAATTTGTAGCGGCAGTAAAAGATCTGATACTGTAAACAGATGAAAACAAACACAGAGGTCTGTAGTTTGTTAATGTAATTTTTCTCACCGTTGCAGGAAGGTTTTAACTGCCAAGTTTATGTCTCAGAAAAGATCCTTTATTCTGCTGTAGCATTTCTTGAATTCCCAATTCTTACTGTTTATTCCCAAAGTTGAGGTGAAGTGACGGGTGGTCCTCTGTTCTGCTCTCTAAGGCTTTGCAGGAAGTGTTTCAAGACGATTTAGAGAAAAATTTCCAAAGCTACATTCTGCTTCAAACAATTGACTCTTTGATCGAAGCCAACTAATTATTTGATCATGCTGAGGCTTTGGGACACGTTTCGCTGCAAAGGAAGTGGCTTACCTGGGCTTAGGCACTGAGAAATGCAGCCAGGCATCATAAGACAAGGAAAACAGCCATTTAATAAGGGCACTTCATTTCTGAATAAGCCCAGGGCTGTCTGGACCCGACTAATCTCCCCCAAAACCCACTTCTTAAAGCTTTCTGGCTCGTTTGCCTTTAAAGTGTGGGAGGTAGGTTGGTAGAGAGCTTGGCTGTTGACTTAGGCAAGAGGGCTAGTGACAGCTCAGCTATAGCCATGCAACGGGGTGTGCAGAGATGGAAGGAAGAGAGGGAAAGGACAAAATGAGGGTAGCAGCGATGACAGACAAGTGCACAATAGCATGAAATAATAAAAAATAATATTTAAGCTACAGGGAAAAGACATGCAATTTCACTTTCCAGACACTGGAAAAAGGCCAAGTCTAAGTGCAACCAGGAGGCATTGGAGATGGAATGAAGTCGGACTTTTTCAAACCACCTTGGGAGATAGTCTGAGACACATTCCAGCCAGATGTTATACAAGGTGTAAATGCATCTGTTTCTTCGGGACGCATACATAATGTCTACTTTTTTCCAAGTTTTGCTCTAACAGTGAGCAGTCTGCGTTGAGAAGTAGCCACTAACAGCATCTGTCCCTTGTGATGGTGACAACTTATTATTAACCTTGAAATCACACTGAAATGGGCCACTGTTCTCCCTGCCACAGAAAAAGCATTTATGTGATCCCTAAACAGATATAAATATCAGAACTTTGTAGGACTATTTTCAAACTATATCACATCTCCCCCTCTCTCTGGCTTTCACTTTTGAGTGTGGGGTCTCTAAAAAGTATGTATAACACATTGGAACTGGTTCAGATTGATCATATCTTGGCCCTGTTTTGCATTTAATCCAGTAAAATCAATATCCTATTTATTCTTTACCGTTTACTGCATCTTGGGGTGACTGAATAGGTAAGTGTAAATGCATACAAGCCAGATTAAAATGGTATTTTCAAACCACTTGGGGAAGTAGTTTGAGATGCATTTTATCCAGATGGTGAGAACGAGTGAATGCATCCATCTCACCAAGGCGCATACATAACTTTTACTGCTCCCAAGTGTTAGTGAATAAATCAGATTTGTGATTTGGCCAATGAAGAAATACATTCATATAAATTTATGGCTAAATGTAAATAAAGCTTATCTGTATTTTTGCAGATATGAGACAAGTGTAAATGGGGTCTTAGTAAATAAATCAGCCCACTGGGTAGATAGGGCAGGAATAATCTCACTTGTGAATGTGAATAGGTTTTTAAAACTATAGGAAAAGTAATAGTGCATTCGTGTGGTGTCAGAATAGTCAGGAAAAAGTCCTGAGAAGGAAAAATCGTGTGAACCCCCAAAATCAGAAAAACTCAAATCAACTCGGTAGTCTGTAAAAATGCCGGTACACAGCTTGTTGAAAGTAAATGTTTGGTTTATGGAAAGAAACGTTTGATGAATGGTGCAAATACAGAAATTGCAAATAATTTCTTGCTAACGTTTCATTGTAGTTGCTCATAGCACATAGAGAGACTTGGAATAGTAAGAAAAGTCATTTATAAGCAGTAATCCTGATAACAAGTCAGGTAGAGCAGCGTCAACATCAACAAACAGCCATCAATGTGCTATTTAAATGCTCCGAGCAATAAAATACAACACATCATCTTTGTAGTGTCCATGTTGTTTCCACAATCTGATATAAAGGCACATGAACATCCCAAAAGTCAGAAGAATGATTTCCCAACTCTGTAAACCGGACCATCCGAGAAGCACGTGAATACGCAATAAAACAGCCCCAAAGACCCTGGATGGATTTTCCTGGATTATTATGGGATATTTCCCCTCGTACCTCCCAGCAGACAAACAGAGGGATGGGAGAGCAAACAACCAACAGGAGCTTTGGCTACCCTCTAGATCCGAGCCAAGCTTAGCGAGGCCTCCACACCTGTCTGTCTGGCTGGCACAGGAGAGCTCTGGTGCAGCGAACTCATCAGAGTTAAATGCAGATGACACAGGAACAACATTTGGAGTTCCTGTTCTGCAACCCATGAAACCAAAAGCGTTTCTGTGCATCTTTGACTCACCATGACCACAAGGTAACAGCTTAACCACAAAAACCAAACCTGATAGGAATAGCAAAGTTTCCCCTGCTGGCTATTATAGCCCTCACTGTGGCTTTGGATATTTGTACAGCAATATGTCACCCCTCATTAATTGAGTGAGCATTGACTTCTTGTATTTGTTTTCCACTGGGATTCAACCTCACTAATATCGGTCACTTACTCCACAATATATTACCTTGTGAGAGATTTATAGGAGGTCTGTTACCAGAGACCAGCAGATGAGAAGGGTAGGTCATCCTTTTTCCACTGAATATGTCTAAACCAGTGTTCTCGTCAAATATGAATATGGAAAAGATGCATCAGTACATGAAAGAGGGACTTCAAGGTTACAAGATTTAGTGTATGATCTATTTTTTCAAGTGTATTTTTATGGCAAGATTATTGTAGGATTATTATAGTTTCCTCTTGTAAGTAAAATTGAAGAATCGTCTGATTTCAAACACAAAGTCTATTAAAATCAGCATTAAACAAGTGTGAACAAGCCCTAACCCTTAGTTAACAGTGACCAGTGCCATTACCTGAGGACCCTGCTGTGCATTAGGACATGTTCGGAGCTGCACGGAGTCACACAGCATGAGTCATACAGCACACAGTGTCACTTCACCAGACCTCAGTGGAAAGCAGGACGTCCGCAAGGCAAACAGTGATGAACGTGCTATTCTAGGAATGAAGATGAAAAAGGAGCTGGAAAATGTGCTTCTGCTCCCGCAATTTAAAGTTTTCCACAACTTGCTCCGCTTGTATTTTTTTCTAGGTTTTTTTTTCTCGTTTTTGTTCAATGGGTCATTCTGAACAAGTGATGAAAGCCAACGAGAACGGATGACTGAACAAGAAGTCTTCATGAATCATTCAGAGGGGGGATGAAGAGGCACATGGTTTGCAGAGAGCGCATTTGAGACTGGATGTAACGCAGGGGCTCTTAAATCTATCGGTTTCCCAAGAGAAAACCAGCAGAAAATGAGCTGTCTATCTGTGCTACTGCCACAGCTGGCTGTGAAAGACATCAGTTTAAACCCGAGTTTAAATCACAGTCATTGTTTCTTTTGCTATGGGTCAGTTTGAAGTCTGACATGCGTAAATCTACACGTAGGGAGGATTTACTAAAGTAAACAGGTGAATCCAGTTTTAAATCAGGTCTTCGGTGTAAACAGAGCCACTGTCGTTTTCTCTGCTTTGATTTGACAGAATATCTTGTTTCGGTATCTTTCACAGAACAATATTAGTAAAATAAGGAGCTCAGTCTATCCTGTGTCTGCTGATGAAGCTCCATATTGTTCAAATCGTTTCAGACAGATTGTTTGGCTTCTTCCCCTTTCTTCCTTTCATTTATCTTGATTCTAATTTGTAGTTTCACTCAGGCCACACATGATATCCAGATTTTTTGGGGCTACTTTTGAAACAAGGGGGACCACCCAGAAGTGTTTCAGGCCTCTTTCTCCTATAGCTCAATAAGTGGCTCCACACAAATCGCTCCAATCGAGCAAAAAGACACATTAAAAACTAATCGGATGGCGATGACACACGGTAGTCGTGCAAGGCCTTATTTGCAAAGCAGATGGAAAGCCTTGGCCTGTCCAACATTAATTACAATCACATTCGGGGAGGAAGCCGTCCCTCCTCCAGGGCGGTTAGGACTCTGTGTACGGCTGGAGGAGATGGCAACCTAATCCCCTGGTCACCGCAGAAATCTGAGGGAATCGTCAAAAGATGCACAGGACGTGATTAATCAAAGTGGAGAGCCAGATGTGCAACAACACAGGAGTACAAACCCAAACCTACACAGCAAAGGAACACCGAAACCACAGACACACAAACACCACGCCGCCACCATCACACTCCCCCACAGAAGCCAACAGGGGGGCTTCGATATTTGAGACCCAAACGACAGCCTCCTTCTGTCTGAATATCTGGTTTTCATCACTACATGTTGCAACACCAATACTCAGAGGACCAATAAGGAGAGAAGCATTTTCTAACTCGGCCACTCCAACCTAATTCTCCTCTTCATTTGTGGTATTGAGTGACTGTTAAATGGTTTATAAAGGTGAGGGCTACAAATATTTAAAGGACCTCTTGTTTCAGGAGAAGCTGAAGTCAGAGGAAGAAAAAAAAAAAACATGAGGCTGCATTCTTCAGCAGTGATACATTCCCACTGCTCTCATGGTCAGAATATGACAATAGCCTTAGTTCCCAAGAAGACTGACAATCAATCTGGATTTAAACCTTCTTATCCACCAGCGTCTGACTCTGGCAGCGCCTCTGTTTATCTTTAGGCGCTCTGTTTAGAGTCTCTCAGTAAACACTGGAGCTGCTAATGGAAGGAAGGGCTTTGAGCTTTTATGTTCCAAACTCGTTATGATTAAAGTGTCCCTCTTTATCATCACTGGAGCTAATTAGAGGCAAATCTGCTTGGGAAACACAAACAATGCGACGCAATTTACGCACAGAAACCGCAACTCGCTGCATTGGAGGTCAACGGCAGGAATAGCCCCTTTATATACAAATACCAGCGGTGGTGGTTGATGGTTTGCTGAGGATACTAGGTTTATGTTCCCCGCAAAAGGCATAAATCACGAAGCAGATTGCACAGCAGGACTGACCACAGAATTTCGGTCCTATAAATGAGCCGAGGAGGGCAAATGTACCCGGAGAGAGGACGTGTAACAATAAATTACTGCGAAACAATACAAACCTCATCAGTTTTGCGAACCACATAGGGGATGAGTGACTTATTTGGCCTGTATGTGGTTCACACAATGGGATAGTTCATGATCCGTAATGTGCGTAATGGTGCGTCCGCTCTGCGTAGTGACCTGTGTTGAGCGATGAGAGCGGGGCAGCTACAGGTGTACAGGGCCAATGTGAAAACAGGGATGATTCTTTTGATTATACAAATGAGAAAATGGAAATAATACATCTATAAATTTGTGTTATGTTGCCATTTAAGATTCCTGATTGTCCAGGTCGTTTCATTTCACCTCATCCACCTGTTCACCTTAATCCAGTCTCAGAAAGTGTAATTTTCAGATTCATTTTCAACAACTCCACTAAAACCACCTGACAAAAGTCACAATTACGCACAAAAATGAACACCAGAATGAGATATTTTCAAGTGACTCACCTAAATTAACGAAGCTCATCACCATATCTGCATCATTTAGAAAGGCAGTTTCTTGATACGTTGCCAGAGGAGGGCTCTGGGTCGTCCGCATGGACTGATATCGGTCCAGCATCCCTTCCACTTGGCTCTTCTCTTCGCTAGATATCGTGTTGTATAAGTCCAACATGAAAAGTGGAGCGGAGTTGTACTTTCCGTGTGACAAATGCGGTCTCGGTCTGTGCGGCAGCCCCAGGATGGACAGGATCTCCTTCTGCATCTCCCTCTTCTCGTGCGTCCTCAGCCGCCGGTGGATGAACCCAGGGTGCACCTCGTTGTTTCCATCCAGTGAATAATTACTCCCCGCGACCGTCAACGTGCAGTAATAAGCGCTCCACCACAATCCGACCAAGGCAAGCCAGCAGCCGGTCATGTTGTTGTCCCGCTGTGCTCTCCGGAGTCCCAAGTGTGCCTGGCTTGGAGCTTCAGTCGCCTGTATCCCGAATGCGAAACGCGCGTAATGGTAACCAAAGTCCGTCGGAGCGCGCTGTTATCTGCTGAACCACGGATCAAAAGCAAAAGAAGAGTCGTGTATCAAGCCATTTGAAATACTCCCTAAAGCAAAATGCGCATAATAGTGTCGGTCCTGCTTTCATTTCTGATTCCCGTAGCGCGCTTTGCTGCTTCAGGATAAAGTGCAGCATGTGAAACTTTATTCTGAGCGCTCCGGTAAGTCGGTCAAAAGACACCGTTGGATGCGACATCCACCAGGAAAACAACAACAACTCCTCTGATAGAAGCCATTTTCACCTAAGTGGATTTATTTTCTCTCCAAGATATGGGACTCTCCAAAGCTGCGCACTGACAAAGGGCGTCCTTCAGCTGCTCTCAGTGACGGTCCCCTGCTCCTACAGGCTGTGTGTGAGAGTCTAACAGGGATCAGCAGGTTGCAGTCCATAATATGCGTGCGTGCGCGTGGACGTTTGTGAGTGTGTGTGCGTTCAGAAACCGCCCACTCCGTGCGCACTTAGCCAGAGGTGGAGCTCTTTAGGCTACAAGGACAAGTCTAACATCATATTTCCATATTTTGTTCGCTGCGGAATAACTGCCTGTCTGTTCTAATAAACTCGTCAAGTTAAGTCTTCTCTGCGTTTGTGTTACTCCTAAAGTGCCTGGATTCGTTTACAATCTCAGTGCGCAAACTTCATCCTACTTCTTCATATATGTTATAAAGACTAATGTTGGATCAGGTCTGTAAACACACCGACCAGCTGCAACTTCGATCCTAAAACTAGTGTTTCATGTCTTTTTAATGTCCTCTGAAAGTCTGTACTAACAGGAAAATGTCCAATCAGCTGCGATGAAGCACGGATTACATATTTACGCATCCAGAAGTAAGATGTATGTCCGCTCCCTCACAGCTGAGTGGATGTCCAGTTGAGGCACGACCCCTGACGATGGAGTGGGAAACAGCAAGTATACGCACCTAAAGAGGCGCAGAGGGTGAAAACTGAAACTGTCTGCATGATGGGGCTTCATCTTCCTGTTATTGCCGCAGACAAATTGCGCAATGGCTGTTTTGTCTGAGATGAACACTAGGAAAATAGAGAGCATAAGTGTTTGGACAGTTGCGCTTTTTTTTTTTTTTTTTTTTTGTGGTGCTTCTGGATCTGTACTTTTCACATTCAGTTTGACATAAAACAGTGGCGAGGTCATTTAAGTGTCAAGTCTCCGCTTTAGTCTGAGTGGGTTTATATCAATATAGACAGAAATATGAGAGAGATGAGCTTTTTAACACAGTGTTTAAAGTTTAGTGGTTAAAACAAACAGACTAGCACATATGAAGTACAATAAAAATCATCTTCTTTAATGTTTTGAGGGGGGGAAATGCAGCCGATCACAGCCTGATTCCTTCAATGCTCAGACATCAGCAGATACTTTATATAATTCTGGTGATGTTCCTACAGGCACTCACAGCAGCCATCTTCAACTCTTGCTCATTGAAGTCTCTATTTAGTTTGGTTCTCAGGAAGTGGAAGACAGCTCAGTCGTATTCAGGAGACTAGTAAAGGATAGTGCTGCGTGTTTAGGATCCAGCTGAATGCAATCCAGTAAGTTCGGATGCATAAATCTGAGGCCTAAGAATGCTCCGGTGTGCCTGTTCATTCATCCTGCTGCTTTTTGTCAGCAGTGAAATCATCAATAATTGCCAGTTGTATTTCCAGCCACACATGTTTAAGACCTAACAGAAGCAGCAGCATGTTTGAGCGATGAGGTGGTGCTCTGGGTCATGAACTCTTTCCATCATTTTCACTTATTTTATCCTTTTATTCAAGTTATTTACATTACTTACTGTGAAATTCTCATTGCATAGACATTCTCAGGTGATTAATTTCCACATTCCTGCACACTGGAAATACTTCTATTACTTTTATAATTACTTGGATTTGCTGCCATTGCAATTAATTTGACTTGTTGGGTTATTCCACCTCAATTCACCAAATTTAAAAAAAAGTTCACGTCTAACCATCTTTTATTCGTCAGATTTTATTTCTGTGCATACGTATGCTATTAAGTATAACATGTAAAATCTGGGGCCATAGTTAACATTAGTTTTTGAGTTAAAAATTCTTAAAGAAGGTGGGGTCATGTCCATTTTTGCATCGTTTTCTTTGCGCCAATCTGCTAAGCAATGCTTGAAGTGCCATAACTTAAGAAATAATGTAGCTACAGTCCGGAAATGTTGCAGGCTCATTGATATGTACATCTGGTCTCCAATTCAATCCTGCTTTGATAGAATAATACAAACCAGTTATATGATGGTGTGTATTTGGTCAAGAAATGTTTTTTTTTTTCTGTTCTGATATTCCACCAACCATAAAACCTTCATTTTCCCCTAAGAAGCTGTTTTGTTTTTCCTGGGTTTGGCACCAATAGAAGTTTTAGGAATGTGCTGACATGCTACACTTGACTTGGTTAAACCTTTTTATCATTCTTTAAAGCATTTTTACATGTTAGTGTTTACTGTTATGCACCAAGTCAAATTCCTTGCAAGCAAAAACATACTTGGCAATAAAACTAAATCTGATTCTGACAGTGGTTGATTTTCGTTGTGTCACTCCACATGACTTTCAAGCCAATTTTTTTTTTCTTTACTCGGATGGTCACCTCTTAGCTCCTCATATTTACCGGCAACTCCACCTAAATCCAAATGGCAGCTCTCGTTCCATTCTGAGCCACATGTGAGCTCCTCAGCAAAAAGCCCAATTACTTTTGAACCCTTACAATTTAAACCTACTCAAGTTGAGAGTGAGCACTTTAATGTAATACTCACTGTTGTATTCTAAATTGAAAACGCTGAAGCACAGAACTAGGAACAACAACATGCAACTGTCAAAGTACTTATAGTCTGGATGGTACATACAGTACTTTACTGCTAGTCTACAGGTTTGGGAATATTTAAAAGTATGACATGTGGTCCTGCAGAGCACAGCTAAGCCTCTGTGTGAGCAGAAACCAAATTCTTTAAAGTCTCTATTTCCTGTCTTTTCCTCCCATCACTCCTCTCACCCTGACCTGTGTTATGTCTTCATGGTCCCCACAGACCGCGATGGTTCTGATGATAAGGCCCGAAGGTGTCCATATCTCTCTGCGTCTCTGCTACTGCTGCTGCCAGAGCCTATCTTATCTGCATGTGAAGAGTGAGAACCAGCATCAAAGCTGCACATACCACCACCACCACCACACATCCCGACACACACAAACATCTACTGCTGGGTAGCTTCCAGACTAAATACGACAGCACTCATATCACTCTGATACAGCTTAAATGAACTGTCAAATTAGGGCAGGGCTGGTGTTTATGCATGTCATTGCCTCTTTGCTTAAACTTATATCCAGTTTTATTTAATGCAACCATTTTGTGGGTCATATCATAGCAGAGATTTTTAGATTTTAAAAGGTTTTCTGTCTGTAAGTAGGAGTCGTGTCAGTACAGTGTGAAAAAGCTTGAAACCTTTTCGAGATAAAACTCTATGTGTGCCTAAACGTGTGATTGAAGACATGACTGAGTGAGCTAACTCTGAAATAACAGAACCTCGGCTGAAGACTCTACTGGATGTAATTTATCAGCTTTCTCAGCTTTTCTTGGAACAAAGTTTCCATTTTTTAACAATGGCTGCTTATTCTAGATTTATAACATTCAGCGGTTAAGATGAGCAAAAAAAAAAAAAAAGATTCTTTCCTGGAAATGATTTTATGAATGGTGAGATTTTTCGAGATGTGTCTTTGGCTCGAGCACTAAACATAGAAACGGGGAAATTGTTGCTTTCTGGATAAAACCATGGAAGGAAATGGGTCATTTTTACCGCCTCGTATGAGTCAGCTCATGGTAACAAACAGCACGGAATCCATGTTTTAAACACTTCATGGGCCATTAATCTCAGGCATGTGTCACATTAAACAAACATTACCCAGCTCGCAAGAAGCGATTCACAGCTTTCTCTGTGCTCTCCATCGCTATCACAAAAACGCAGAGATAAACAAACTGCACAGACTGACAATGATTTAAAAAAGCACTTAAATACTGCTATATTTACTTGACATTGATCAAATGTGCAAATATGTGTGTGTGCATTTCCCCCCCGAGGCAGAGCAGGTGATGTGTGTGTGTATGCTGGGTGAATTGGAAGCAGAGGGAGGAGGAAACATTAAACAGAAGTTCTGTGTCCTGTCATCACACTGTCTAGACAGGACACCTCCTAGACCTAATGAGGTCTTTGTCTGTCTCTATCTATTTTACTCAAACGCACACAAGCACACACACACACACACATACACATCACTATAATTCCTGGTTTTAGTTCTTCCTATGAGACATTTTTATTCAAGAGCAGTTAAAGGTCACAGCAGAGTTCATACAAACCTGCACACACATATAGAATCAAGTATTATGTGTGTTTTTTGCTCAACATTACACACACACATCTCTCCAACAAGCAAAATTAAAGGGAAGTACGCTCCAGAGCAAGAGGAATGCTTCCACCTGGCTCAGATCTGACAAGAGGAGCTGAACTTTCTGCAATAATTATATTGCTATGGGTACTAAGTCATGCATGCACATGTGTGCAAGCAGATCATATCCCAGTTTTTAAGTGTTTTCCACTCTAAGTCAAAGGAACAACGACAAACTGCTGCAATCATAGCCTAATATAGCTCTGCATCGCCCAGCAGAAAAGATATCTCTGTGAGTCTCCTGACTAATATTTGCTTTGAACAATACATCAAAAATGACTGTGCAAGACTAATTCTTTCCTACAATATTTATGATACCTTATGATGTTTTTAGTCAGTGTTGGGCAAGCTACTTGGAAAGTGTACTGAGCTAATCAAGTAATTACGACAGGTTAAAAAGTAACTGGCTGCAAGACAATTTCAATGAAAGCTGGCGATCTGAAGCTACAAGCTGACATGCTAATAATCAGAGTTGAGCCAGCCATGACTTTTTGAAGTGACAACTCATCTAATGTCTTTGTTTCACCGTTTCCACTTCCTTTCTTTCTAACCACAATCTCCTGATCCGTTCTGAAAAATGGAGAAAAAAAAACATATTCTTGCCATTAGTCAGTTCCAAGTAATACTTAACTCTAACCTTTGTTTGAGCACAGCTTTAACAGTGTCAACAAGAGCTTGAGCAACACTTCAATGGCGACTTGGCAATGAAGTAGTTGACCACGTTTGTCCATTTTGTAACTATATCACTCATTTGTGAACAAAACATTACTGTACCTTAAATTACGTTTCACCAAACTGAGGCTACGTCCAGAGAAATGTAGCAGTTTAAGCTACAATAACATGGCAAAAGTAGTTTACTACATCAGAATTCATTACAAACTGTGAAAACCATGTAGCTAGCTAGTCGTCAGTTATTAACAAGCTGCTAGCTGGACTAAGGAAGTCATGATCATATAAAAGTGCTTCTGTCGACTTTGCATGTACGTCTGTGTATGGAGACAGCATCATGTACTGATCCTTAGTTGTACCGTAGTTATATTTTACACAACTCTGAAATCTCGGCTGCACTTCTCATTTAAGAGGTGTTCGGGAAAATCAAGCTTGCGTGGATACGATTGCACTACCTATTATCTACTATCAACTCAGCTTGGCTTCATCATCTTGGGCTACACCTAGTTTTGACTGCACATTGTGGATTTAAAATGACTTAGACTCACCTAAACCATTGTATCTTATTTTCCTAGTATTTTAGATGCTATTTCACCAAAAACAAAAGCTCAAAAGTACAACTCACAACAAAACAAAAATTTAAATGCACATTTATATACACAGGATGTGTTAGATCACCTTAAATTACGATTCATAAGGCGTCAGCAAGTTAAATTCTAGGAGAATTTTCCTCCTCTTCCTACTCCAGTAGTGAATTTTTTTGCCCCAGAGATCGCTTCTGCTGAGATGACAGGAATTCCGTGGTTGATCTCATACTGCATGGCCTGGACAGAATGAAAGACATGACACCAATGAAAACTTAAAGAGCTCAGAGGCCTGGTTAACCCTAACTTTGAAAAACTGAAAGAACCAAAAACTGAGCACATTTTTACCAACTTTAAAAAAAACACAGTTTGGGTTGCCATTACAGTATGGGACAATATTTCATAAATAACAAATGATACATGATTAGATGCAGAATAAGCTTTACTGACATTAAATCACCAAAAACACAGTGTTATGACTGAAGAATTACCTGAGCACATCAGTATGCGAATTGACTTGTGCTTTGATTTTTCAATCTATGTATGTGATGTCAGCGATTCATACATTTTCACAAAGTTCATTAATATTCAACTATTATAAACTAACTTAAATATAATGAACATTTCCAAATGTCATGCCATGATAACTCATTACCGGTTAATCCAGTTAGGCAACACATCAACACTATTGCACAGCTACACTGCCATAATACCTGCACATTTCACATAAATTACTCAGGTTGTGCGTCTCATTAAATAGTTAACGTGACAGTGCATCAAAAAACAGATCTCTGTGGGGAATATGACCAAACCCTGTGTAAGCATTGCGCCTCTGTGAGCGTCATACTCCAGGTGGTCAAGATATGAATACAACTATTTCAATTTGTTTGTGCACACTAAATCAAAATTTATGCTTGAACCATTTTTGAGAAATAAAAACTTCATAGGTCAATAATGTCTTCACCCCAATGACACCCAAATGGTCTCATTCCTTTTGTTTGTCCACATTTGTGCAAGAAAAACAAACCAATCTGTGCTTCATCCTTTCTGAAGTGAGCACAGTTTGTTTATCTTATGTGTGATTTTCATAACTTCAAAAATAATTAAGGAATAATGTTTGCTTGGCATAAACAAATGTGAAAAACAATGTGCAAACAAATGAATCACCACTTTGGAATCATTTGTTTGTTAATTGAGCTGGGGTCTAATGTCAAAATGTAATGTTTCATTTCTTAAAAAACTGTGCCAGCACAAATACCTACACAAACAATTCAAAATTACTGTATTAATGGTGGTATAGTGTGGTGACTATACAGTGTTAATAGTGGTTCTCTGTGTATATTTTGTTAAATATTTTAAGATTATATATTTCTATTTAGACATTTATTACTACAGATATCTGGCCCTCCAGAGCCGTTCAAATATCAAAAGTTCCTGGATAATTTAACAATCAACAGAGTGATGATGAATAACCAGATCTATAACACTTTTTATGTAATTTCAGGCTGTTTATACACAGATGTGTGTAAATACATGCTGATGAATGCATACAAAACGGATCTGACATGTTGGTACCATAGATAAGTGCTTAAGCACTATGTGATGACATGTGTTGTAAATATGCGCTATATAAACAAAACTGAATTGAATTGAATAAATATGATAGGGCAAAATTCCTACAACAAGTGTACCTGTGTGAAAGATGGAGCATCATAGCAGCTGTACATGGCTGAGGAGCGGTCAGCACGCAGACACTTCTGAGGGAAGGAGCTGATCTGCTCTGCTAACTCCAGAGCTGCCTGCAGAGCTGTGGTTGCAACATGAAGTCAGTAAACGTCAAATCACATAACAATGTACAGAATGCATATGCATACAATGTGGCCATTGATAACACAGAAAATACACACAGATCTGAAGGTATTTCAATTTTCCTTTTCTATTATTAGAAAATCATCAGTCCTTTCATGCTGCTGCTGGGTCTCTGTGAGCTTTACACCACACTGCCTCCTCACCCACATAAAAGCCCTGGACCACATCCAGATCAGCCCTATGGAAAAAACTACACCTCATGATGGCACACTTTGATGCCCTCTTTGTGTGTATATGAGCTGCTTCCCTCTGATGATAAACTTGCGCTAAGTGATCATGCTTCAGAGAGGCAATTAGGCCGAGGATTGACTGTGGGAAAAAGGGCTTCCTAAAAGAATTAAGCTAATCTTCTTCTAACGTCTAAGGAGGGAGGAGAGTGAATCAGAGATCGAGCTGTGAAGAGCACATGGAGAGGCTTTTAGGATTTTAGGATACGGGAGAGTTTATGCACTAATATAACACAGGAAATGCCACATTGAGATGTGTGCATAGCTTAATCCTCACACTGCTACTTAAATGGGAATAAGCGGGCAGTGCTAATGCTGAGTTACAGCTTCAATGTGGTGTTGCAGCCAAATAAAGAAAACAGATTCACTGGAACAAATTTAGATTATATATGATTCTGTCTGATCTTTCTTGCGAGAGAGTTTTTTTTAAAAACTATGTTTCCTGAATGAGAAAGGGCCCCAGACTCCATTCTGCTCCGTGTCTACATAGTTGGTCTTCACAGAGAGAAACAATTTGTTCTACATGCTGTAAAAACCACATCACCTGGCTAGTACTGTATGCTGGATCATGATCATGTTTCCTGGACTTTTTTTCCCACCTCCCACTTGTTGGCTTATTGTTCTGAGCAAAAAAGTTTAGCTGCACTGCCAGTTTCTTTAAGAGTGATGACAATGTAATCTTCACATGAAACTGATATATATATAAAAAAAAAGAGCTGGGTTAAAATGTTCCTATACATGTTGCAGCACAGTTCAGTGTGTTTTCTGAATGGCACCAGAGCAATATATTTTTAAATACATTAGTTTGGCCAATACAAAGATATTTTAGCCCCTCTTTAAGTTAAACTTAAAATAAATCCGTTCAGAGCTCATTGTATCGGTTTTCAACAAAGAATTCTGCCTACATTGGTTTGAAGCTTGAAATTAGGGATGCACATTATTGGGTTTTTGCTAATATCCGATATGCTGACATTTTCCAACTTATTTTGGCTGACTGATGATGCTAATATATGCACATCTGTTTCAATCTATTTGCAGTGAACAGCAGGTTTCTCCTGTAGAAATAATATATTCCGTATGATCTCTATTCTTATCGTGACAGCCCACCGGTAGACACAATCAGTTTCAAATACATACATTCACAGGCATAAGAACTTACAATATAATTTTATTTTTATGTAACTTCTTCCAACTAAACAGTAAACCTTTAACCTAACAGTGTCACGCCCTCCACCTCTGCCAGTGGCTAGTGGCAGCTCTCCCTCTTTTTCCTCTTCTGTGCTGTCCCTGTGTTTCTTAGGAGGGCGTGGACTCGGCTGGTGGTGTCAGAGGACCAGGTGTGGTGAATTATCCATCTGTTGATTGGATGCATCTGATTGGAGCTCGTGGCTGCTGCTCTG
>OMNN01082508.1:0-14275 GCA_900302755.1 Chromis chromis | reverse complement strand
ACACACACACACACGCACACGGACGCACACACACACACACACACACACACACACACACACACATCACACACACACGCACACACACGCACACACACGCACACACACACACACACACACACACATCACACAAAGTTTTTTCAGGGTCTAGGATGCCAATGCTAACTTTGGGAGGGTCTTTGGTCTACAGAGAGGCGGACAATGAGATCCCACATTGAACTTCAACTCAATAATCTGCCCTAAAAAAATGTTTCCTGAAAACAAAGAAGTCTAAAAAGCAACACTCCAGAGTTCAAAAACAACATTTGACAGGTTTAAACAAATTTAGTTTTATTATTGAGGATAAGCTCATTAATTTACTCACATGTTAAAGTCTGCTGTTAGATTTATTTTCTGTTTTTGGGGTTTTTCTTGTTAGTTAGTGAAAATTTGAAAACTGTTATGCGTAGGCTGTTTATGGCAGAGTAAAACCAATCCAAACCAATCTGACCACAGTTTTAGTACAGACACAATACATAATCCTGGCCACTAGATGTCCCTCCATCACAAGTCTGTGCTGACGCTCCTAACAACATCAAGAACAGATATTTAACAGGGGTTAAAATGTTGACATGATGAGATAAAGTAGGACAAAAGCAGGTTCACCTCAAGAACCCTTGAGATCTGGAGTTTAGGTCATTCTTGACTTCGGAAAAACACTCTGAATTAAATGATTTTAAAAGAATCTTCCCCATCAGATTTAAAAACAAACCTTCTCACTAACAAAATAATCTGTGACATCTTCCAGCAAAACAGAGAGAAAAAGTTTTCATTACGCATTTCGCTTGATATCCAAATTCAAGCATCCGTTCAATGACAAGTGCGAAAATTCTGTCTTGTAATATGATCTCTAAGCGACAGTAAAACTATGCTATAAACTTCTGTTTCCATTGTCTAAAATATACATTGAACATCATCTGCTTCTCATTGTATTATTAATGTCATGATGTGACCTTCATTAATATCAGATTCATTTCCATCACTGATTCCTAATCTGCATTATCACTACAAACTTTTACTACACTGTTTTTACATGCTTTGCTAATAACCCAGATCTTCTCTGGAGGATCAAATCTGACTAACGTGGCTCTATTACCAGTCTGACAAGTGTCACATTAATAATATGTATTCTTTGGGGTGCATCAGACGTCAGGGTGAAAGGGTCACTAAAACTTAAGTAACCTCGGGGTGAATGACATTGCAGACATTGTTGACTGTCTGTGTGCCACAACAAGCATCAATCATCCTCTCCTCCCTCCTCCCGTTGTGGCTTTGGCAGAAAACTCTGCACTGGTGAACATCCAGTCTAATTACAGGCCTCTTTTTGCACGGTTAAAATCCAAAGTGAGGTTAAACAAGGAATTCTGTAATCTTATTTCTGGCCTGGCCATATAAGGACATCCAGGAAGCAATTATCAACCTCAGGGAGGAAACGTAGAAGTCTGTATTTAGGCTTTCTACTGTACATGCCCCATTTCCAAGAACTACTCCTATTTCCACTGTGAACTGAAGGCCATGTGTTATGAAATATACTTTAGATTTTTTTTTAATTAAATAAATAAATTAGTGCATTTAGCCTTAATGAGGTGTGTCAGTCTGATTACGTGAATCTGCAGGTTTAACCCTTATTATTAGAAAAATACCACAGGGCTAATTTCTCCAATTTTAGATGTCTTTTTTAGATTGCCACCTCTGCACTTCCTCTAACCTGTTCTTTGTAATTTAATATAAGACAACAACAAAACTATTAACAAAAAAAGTAAAGATTAAAACCTTCATTTCACCGGAAACAAGCATTACGCTGTCTGGAACTTTTTTTTTTCCCTCTCTGAGTGGGTGAGTTTGTTTTTTCAGCAGGCCACAAACCCTATGGTTGAGTATGCTAAACTATATTTCACTAAAGACTTGAGAGGGGGTGGAGGAAATTTACTGACTGAATGAAACAGTTATGTGTGTGTGCATGTGTGTTTCTGTTTATGTAACATGTTGAACGTGCCAGTGTGTGTTTGTTTTGAGCTCGAATCTCCGGAACAAATACACCTTCGCATGCCGACAAGACAGAGACGCCCGGAAGGAAGTGATGCAATCCCCTTAATGGAGGTGACTTATATACGGTGCTCCTTGGAGGTTCCTACAGCAAATCCACACATCGAGCTCTTACTGCCTCAACTGCCAGCTTCCATACGTGGCTCCGAACAGACTCTGGATTCTCCTGTCTGCTGCTACATTGACTCCACCAGGACCACTAACAGCATCTTTTACACAAGCTCTTACTCTAATAGACAAAAAGGTAAATGATCATTCATTGATTGAAATTATTTTTTTTTACTGCAGCATAAAATCTCTACACTTTTGTCAGATTTTTCCAAATTACTAACTTGCTCTTAACATCTAGTGCAAGAGCAGCATTATCTTTATTTTTCTGATTTAAAAAAAACATTAATCACTTTTTGCATTTGACATTTTTAGATGGTTTATGTTTTAATGCTTACAAACCACCAAAATCAACTGAATCAATAACAAAATTAATGACATCTTTCTGTTACAGAATGAAGGGTACCATTATAACATTTTGCCTGATTGGAGCCCTTTTTGCCAATCCAGTAAGTATGAAACTCTTTTTTTTTTTTAAAGTCAGTTGATGCAAAATTAAGCAACATTTCATAACTTAAAAATGTTTATATCATTACTTTCTGTATTCAGAAAAGTCAAATACACTTTAGGTGTTTAGGCAGTTTAAAAAATAATAGCACAATAATTGTAAAACATCACCTTTTTCCTGGGGTGTTTCTTATTTTTAAACATCTGTAAGCTATTGCCTCCTGTTGTAAAATATCTGCTACATTAATCCACATTGATTTTACACACATAAAGGCTACACGCCTGGAAAATAAAATGATTCTAGGGTTTTCCCTGTAACGACAATGCTCTCTGTTTCCTTTCTGGCAGATTTTACACAATGTTTCTTCGGTGTCAAGTCAGCTCGACTCAAACTCAGTAAGTACCATCAGATGAATGTTGTCTGTCCAAACTGTATCACACTTGGTTTTAAAAGTACATTGAGGGAACCACACATAATTCATTCCAGTGCACCGAAGCTGCGTTCCTTTGTCACAGTCAGCAGAAAACCAAACAATAGGTGTGGGTGCTCAAAGTTTCTTCAGACCTCAAGACAATTCCCATTTCAGAGACTATTGTTTACAGCACGTTTTGTCTGCACCCATATATGCAGCAATAGCTTGCCCAAGCGATGGTTGACATGAATGGATCCTAGATGAATGTGATGATTGTTTCTGTTGCAGCTATAGGGTATAATTAAACATATTGTGGTGTGTGCTTACTTTGTTTATCCTCCCCAGACTGAAAGTTTGTCTGTTTCACAATCGTCTGAAAATGATACTTCAGAGCTTCAGGTAACACATACATGTATTCCAGTAATGACTAAATGATTACTTTCTGACTTTTTGCATCACTTTTAATTACTGGCTTTCATCTAAGTGAGTTTATGTTTCTCTTTGTGTTGCAGAGTTCCGAGGAAAACACCTCAAATCAAGTAAGTTACTTCGATTCACAAATATCTGCAGGACGCTTATAGAAACATCTAAACATAAAGATCTATAGAAACTGATGTGCTTTTTTCTCTCTGTCTCTCTTTTCTGTGCAGAGTTCAGAATCAGAATCTTTAGAATCCACATCAGAGGACACGGTGAGTTACAACAGCAATCACAGCAATCAGTTTCACTGTATGCACTTTACTGTTATCAATTTTCCTACATTGAGCATGTTATTGCTGGGTTCATAGCCTCAAAGTTATCATATTTTTGGAGTTATGGGTGTAACTCTGCAAACTCCAATAAGAAAGATAATAACTGTAATAAACTGGAACTAAAATAACAGAAAAAAGGCAAAAAAAGAAAAAAAACACAACCAGAAGTCCAGTAAGAATTTGGCTTAATTAAACAAAAGAAACAGATATTCTTATAGACACATGTTCTCATGGTACTAGTACTTTTACTGCACTATGTATTTAACTACTGCAGTACTAAAACTTTACTTTGCTTTCCACAAACAGACTTCAGAGGAGAGTGACAGTCAATCAGATGAGGATGATACGGTAAGATGAAATAAAATCAAATACTATATTTGCCTCATGTTATTATATGGTACAGTATTTTTCTGATATCCTCTTGGCTCAAGTGGTTCACCATCTTTTTCCACAGAATGACTCTATGCCCGAAACCAAAGACGACAGCATGGGTAGCGAAGAGAATGTCCGAAAGGTGAGATAAACATTTTGCACTCTCACTCTTTTTGGCACTTTGTCTCGCTTCAGCTGAGGTTATAGCTGGGTAACACTATGCTCTGTTTATTCCCTGCATCAGAGTTGGGTGCGAGTGTTTGAAAATGTAGTCAAAGACCTGAGCACAGAGGTCAAAGGTCAGCCAGAATCCCTGAGCAACGAGCTGATGAAGATACAATCCATAACCCAGCAACTGCCGGAGAACCCCACGGACAGCAGTGACACCGCCAGCAACAGCGCCGACACTAGTGACAGCACTGACGCCACTGCTGCCACCAGTGACAGCAGCGAGAGCACCAGTGAAGAAAGCAACCAGAGCAACGACACCAGCGAGAACAGCGACAGCAGTGATGCCAGCAACAGCTCAGAGGACAGCAACGCCAGCGACAGCTCAGAGCTGCAACAAGTCAAAGACTGTGTGAACGGAACGCAGAGCTGCGAAAGCGAAGAGCATTTCTTCCAGAATATTGGAGATGATGGCCATTTCTCAGTGGACAATCTGATGGTGCCGGATGAGGATGAAAGGCAGTTAAGCCTAAGAAGATGATAACGTGCAGCTTTATGCTTTCCACTATGAACTACAGCACTATTACACGACCAGCCTGGAGAGTTCAGGATGACAGATTTGCTTTTGCCCATTCATTTTGGCATTATGTTACCTGTAGCTGATACATTTTTATGTGTGTGAATATTATTATGATGATAACTATAGCATTTAGTTTGTTTTGATAATAAATAATAAAGAAGTTATATAACCATGGTATTGGAGGCTCAAATATTTTTCTATACATCTCATTTACTATATTATACTTGCAGTGTTAAAATACCACTAATTGAATTAAGGATTTCCTGTTTTTGCAACTTATTCCAGTACATTATATAGAGAAATATTGTCATAGACTGTGGTTTATCCATTTACACATGAGAACTAGTTATTACTGTTACATTGCAGATTTAATGAACAAAACATGCAGTTCTGATATATGATTATCTATAAACAAGCAGTAGTCAACGGTATGTAAAAGTAGTTCAAAATAGCACTATATCTATATCTAGAAGCAAAATGCAAAGTATTTACACATTTTCCTCAGTAGGAATGAAGTTTTATTCAGGCCGGCATCTGTTTCAGAATTTACCAGTTAAATGTAATGTTAGCTAAGTCTTCTTTGTGATGCCGATGGTTATGTGTGAAGGTTTTGGGTTAATTATATCATTCGTTATCCTTTTGCCTTTAACAATAAACCTAAACCACAATTGTCCTGAGAGTTGCTATTAATAGTCACATGTTCACGTGTGTCGTCATGGCCGGTTAGCTCAGTTGGTTAGAGCGTGGTGCTAATAACGCCAAGGTCGCGGGTTCGATCCCCGTACGGGCCAAGACACCTTTTTAATCTTGCGTTTTGTGCTTTCTAACGTAAGTAGCGTTACTACTTGCTCGAAAGCACTAGAACACGCAACAGCATGTCAAAGCTCAAATTCCGGAGCTTTGTCGATTTTGTTTTGTGTCCTTGTTATACAAAAACCTAACACTAGATGGCGACAAAGGCTCACTCTTGCAGTTGTGTTTACTGATAGTTCTTACAGTCATAGCACATAATATAAAATATAAGTCCTGCTTTTGCAAGAGTGTAAGAAAAAGAAAAAGAAAGTGCAGGAGATGTCAATCAAGTGTTGCCTATGAACACCAGCCCTGATCAGACAGTAATTAGAAACATCTGTGTGTGTTTAAAGGGGCTACTGTTCTTTCTTGTAATAGTTTAGTCAGATCAGTCAGTCAAAAGCGCCAAATGTCTTAAATACTAATTGTTTCTAAAGCTTAGCAGGAGATCTGACAGCAAACTCACACTGTGTGAAACAGTAAGAGATTCGTAATCTTCACAGCATCCCACTCCAGCATCACACTTCTCAATTTAAAGGGTGGCATCAAGCAAATGAGTAAAGTTTGTCCGGTCAGGAAACTTCTTCTGTAACAAAGCAGCGACTATTTTGTTAGTTTCTGCTTCATTTCTGAAAATGCAGGAAATTCCAAAAATAATTTACAAAAGCAGATGTTCTGTAAGACTTGCAACACACCCTTAGAAAACTTTTAATGCAACATATTTAAACATGTTTGAAATTTTAGAACTTAGCTGTCCTTACATCTGGCATTCTGCATGAATGATGTGCACCCTCACATTAACCTTCCTCTTACACATAGTTGAAAATGCAACCACAGCTATATGCGTACATCGTGTTCCGCTTACATAATTACAAAACTAAAGGAACTTAACATTTTACAGTCATAATTACCAAGCAAAAACAATCTTAACATGGTATGAATCCTACATTGAACCAATGATAATCTGAAGCACTGGAATCTATTTGAGGTCACAGTTGTTATCTGGGAAAGTGAGACTTCAGATGCTCCTTCAGAGCTGGTATAGTGGGAAGCTCTTTGCGACACATGTGGCAGCGGAGCGGCAGCTTCAACAAGTCACTGGTGCCTTCTTTCACAGTGATCTTTCCATTTGTGTCAAGCATCTGAATGACATCTGTGTGAAGTAAAACACTGTGTGAGTTTGCTGCAATAGCCAGAGCGTGCCACAATTGTTTAACAACTTATAGAAATAAATCAAATTTTCTCTTACCATGAGACTCAATGAAATAGTCGGTTGTAAATGAGTTCCAGTGCTTTTTGTTTTTTAAGCAAGGAGAGTCAAAGTCCTGGCTGATCACATGGAGGTGAACATGACTGTAAAAGATTTGCAAAAAGTTTTTTTGTATTACGGTTTCAGGTGTGTGTTGATCCTCCTCATGAACTTCGTGCTTGTATTCCATTACAGGTACCAATCTGTTTTCATGCTTAATTTGCTAAAATGTTTACTAAAAATGACCAATACTTCTCATTACTTTTAAATATTCTTAATTTTTTTTTACAGTATTTATTGATAATTCATGTGTATTTGAGCAGCAGCTCCCAAACCACCTGTTTATTTGAGGTGGAAGGTCAGTTTACCTCTTGTGTTTGAGGTGTTTCCTTACCATCTGCAATAAAAGCTTACAATCAAGAAAAGTAAAGTATAACTGGAAAACATTTCCCAATCACTCTGTTTTCCCCTCTATTTTATTAGGCTCATTACTTTTACCACTAAGTGGCGGTAAAGTGCACAGTTTAGTGTAACAGGCACTACAGAGACAAAGATGAAGCTGTATTAAGCTAACAGTAAAAATAGATGCATTTTTCTAAATTTTCCTCTAATGCCTCTGTGCTTAAGACTTGGACAAACCGAATGTTTTTCAGTATAGCACATTGCTTATACAAAGGCAGTTTACGACTTTAAGGTGTCAAATTATGAATTCCGATTAAAGGCAGTGAAAAACACAAAGTGGACTTTTGAGCTTAATTAATTTTGCATAAAATTCTAAATTGTTAAAATATATTCCAGTGGAGACAGAAAGTGCCCCCTCTAGCTTTACAATAGTTTTGGTGACAAACTGCACTAAATTCATGAACTTTGGGGTTACAAAATCAAACCTGAAAGAAAAACTATAACCAGATGGAAATTTATTTTGTAAAAGGTGAAGTAGACAGTTTCTCATACAAATTGCAGATTTCAGAACTTCTTTGGCTTTGAAACATAAAGAATCCTAATGGATTCTTAGTGAAATGTCTGGGCCATTTCAAGCAAGATTCAAATCAGTTAACTCACATCAGTGGCTGTCAGGAACACGGAATAATAATAATATACACTGATCGGGCATAACATTATGACCATCTGCCTAATATTGTGTTGGTCCCCCTTATGTCATCAAAAATGCTCTGAACTATTGGCCATGGACAAGAGGACCTCTCAGGGTGTCCTATGGGGTCTGGCACCAGGATGTTGGCAGTGGATCCTTTGGGTACTCTGGCTTGTGCAGTGGGGCCTCTGTCAATCAAATTTGTTCCACCGGATCCTGTTGATGCTTGATCAGACGTTTGGAGGTCAAATCAACATCTTGGGCCATTGTTATGTTCCTCAAGATGTTCCTGATTGTTTGATGTTTTTGCCATGTGGTGGGGTGCATTTTCCTGCAGGGGGTAGGCCAGTGACATTTGGGATTTGGGACATTTGCATGAGGGAGTGTGTTTGTTCTGGGACAATGTTTATTTGGGTGTCTAAGTCTCATCAACACAGATTCCAAAATCCAAGGTTTTCAATCAGAACACCACATAGTACCAATATGGTCAATGTTATTCACTTCTCCTGTCAGTGGTCATAATGTTGTGGCTGATCGGTGAACGCTGATATAAAACCCACAGATGTCTGAGAAAATAGCTGGCAGAAATATAAAATACAAATAATTTGTATTAAATGATACAGTGTGATATTTCAATGTAATAGCACCGTTCAAACAGTTCTTACTTACCTCATACTTGGGATGGCGTGGTAACCTGTGCGGAAGCGTAGTGAGCTGGAATCTGGGCACTGCTGGATCATTTTGTCAGCGACTTGCTGCATGTGTTTGACCAGATCACAGTGTTCCTCACGCAAAGCCTTCAGACTGGGAATCGACTGCCATGGGAGGACTAGCCAGTGGTGCCGAGCTTTGGGGTATTTATCTTTAATTACGACTACTTCATCATCCTTGTATAGCTAGAAAAATGGAAACAAACTCATTAAGACTCAACTTTTGTGAGAATTGCATGCAGTCAAACATCCAGCTATGATTCAGCTCATTAAGCATCACACAATTTGTAAATACAGTATAGACATGCAATATATATACAATATCTACCTGCATCTTGGGGTCTTGCATTGAAGTCTTCAGGCCTTGGCTCCAATGTCCAACATTTTCCTACAACAGATTTCAGGTAACATGTTTCTTATAACAGCTCTACAAATGATTCATACAAGAGAGAGAAAATTTAGACATATTAACATATCAAAATATTTAAAATATGTGACCATCTACTTTTTCTTCTTACACTTGTTTTTGTGGCTTCTTCGTGGCTGACTGACACAGAGACCTTTTCTGTCTGTTTAGCTGCTTTCGTACTCAGAGCCTCTCTCTGGCTCTCTCTGTCCTCTGAAGCTGGCTCTCGAGGTCTTTTAGTGCTGCTGTGGTTGCCATGTGTATCCTCTTTGAACTGTACAGTGTATGGGTAAAGCTGATTGACAATGTGGAGCTGCTGTCCGGGCTTTATTTTGACCTCATTGCCTTTACCCACCACCACAGAGTCCACAGAGGTTGGGTTTAAACCAAGCTTTGGAATGAAGATGAGATGAGGGAGAGTATTTATTAACTAGCAGAACACCACAGACTAAACAGAAACAACATGTGTCCAAAATGCGTCATGGATATGTGAAATAGCAGGAAGGACAACAGGCATTTAAATAAGTTCAGCATTAACTCTGATTCTATCATTTTAATGGCTTCATATTGACAAAATCAGTGTTTTATGTGTCTTACCTGTTTGACTTTGACATAACCTTTGTTGCATTCCGCTTTCAGCTCAACTGTTTGGAAAGGGATCACATTTGGTTAAAGTTTGTTTTAAATATGTACAAGCTTTTCAAATTTGATTGCTTTGCTTTCAAAATGCATAAATACATAGGAAAGCGTGACACCACATGTTAAGGAAAAAAATAAGTGAGTAATTTTCAGGTCATTTTACGAGAGGTTTAGGTTGCCTTTATATGTGTTTCACTAATAATAAAATAAAATGTGCAAGTGAAATTTGTCTTTAGAGTTGTTCGTTTTATGAAAACTAAACAGCAATTTATAGCAGGATAAAGATATAGTACACATTTTGACTATAAATTCTGCTTCTGACTTGACTGTAACACCAACATCACACCTCATAAACAAAAAGACTATGATAATATATAACTGTTTTCTTTTATTGTCAATTTTGTTAAATATTTTTTAACATATTTCAGCTTATATGATGATCACTGTTGCTTTTTGTACACTTTTTTTCTTTCTGACAGCACATGCCTTCACATATGCAGCCAACTTTAAATTGAAAGTGAAATTAAATTCAAATAAACACAAGGAACAATGCACACAAATATCAGGTTGAAACATAGTCTGAGCATGCTAAGGTGGATAACCTTTATTTACTACACTTTTGTGAAATTTAAGCTTGCTTGCTTTACTAGTTTAGCTACTTGCTAAAAAATTGAAATGTACAGTGTTGTTACCTTGCTGCAGAGAGCATTTTTTGTCTTTGATATTCACTTCTAGGCCTTGACCCAAGACAACTGTCTGTAAATGAGGCAGATGGAAGGGGTTGTGATCACCTCCTCACTGATAAGCCATAAAATCTGCATTTTATTGTCTTATGAGGCTTTTCTGACATTCTGTTTACATTCGAGTCACATGTTTCAGAACTGCTCTTGACACAATATTTTGGACATTTTACAGCATGTTTCCATGAGCATACATTTCATCACTGACATATACTAAGTTCTCAGTTTTACAATCACAACTGTCTAATGCAATCTAATCACAATCACCTTGTAATAAATCTTTCTTTTTCAACTTTTTTTTGAGCTGAGGACATTTTGATTCAACGCAGTGCTAATTTTGACATCATATTTAATAGTTTTTGTTGCAGTATAGTGCAACATATACATTTTAATGGTTTCCATGACCAACAAGGCCTTTTGCAGTTTATGCACAGTATACACTTTGTTCATACATTTACTGAAGGACTCTCCTCTCTTTCCTCACTGTGACATGTAACAGAGATCTATTCGCACACTTTTCATCCAAACTCCTACAATGTTATATCACTCTTTCTCAAAACAGAACATGTCTGACCAACCATGCTGCTAAATTTAAGTGGAAAATGTAAATTAAATTAAAACACAACTAAGCAGAATGAACCATTTACACCATTATCAGTTTGAAACGTCGTCTCAGGATGTTTAAGTCGGTCATATTTATTATTTTTCTTATTTTTACTTACTTACGGCAATGGTTTAAAGTTGTTTGCTTCACACACTTAGCTACTTGCTAATGCAGCATGTCTATCATATTGAAATGTATAGCACTGTTACCTTGCTCCCGAGAGCATTTTTTGTCTTTGATAGTCGTTTCTGGGCCTCGACCCAACACAACTGTCTGTAAATGAGGCAGACGGATGGGATTGTGATTACCCTCCTCGCTAATAAGCCAGCAAATCGGCATTTTAGCATCCTTTTCTGTTAGCTTTATCTACATTACAGTCCACGATTGTTTTGTGTCGCAGAAGACTGACGTCACGGGCAAGCGACATTCCTCCATGGTCAAGAAGCTTCTGGAAGAGTTGCTGTGAACTGACGCCTGCCCAGAACCTGTGAGGGTTCAAAACTATCTTCATAAAAGGTTGGAAAATAGCGATTATCTGTACATATTATGTCTATATTAGTGTCACATGTAGTTTTCAACTTATGTTTGGGAAAACAAACGGGCTAGTATTTTAGCTTTAGTTGGGCTAAGTAGCTAAAACAGCGACGTTGGGCCTGATTAGCCCCAGTTTATGCCCCTCATCATGCGGGTGTCGGAGGTAACTTAACCTTTGAATTGTCTAACGATTAATTTACCGGAGGTGGGGGTTTTTTTAAAGTCCAAATGTCGTTTAAAGACGTGTTATGTTTTCTGAATGTATTCTGTAATTCACGAATACTCTTCTAACCGACTGCATTAAAAGCATCTCGTCCACGTAACGATGACAAATTATTTATTAACGTTTTACTAACTTACAACTCTGCTTTCGATTCAAAACAAAGATGGCTACCTGACGCTGGATTGAAAACAGTCGCTACTAAGTGAACGAGTTATTTGTTTTTTCCCCGTGTTTTTGTCCAGGGGAATGCTCGTCCACTAACATTTCTAAAATGAACAGAGAAATTCCAGTTTCTCAGTTAGAAATACCTAACTGTAAGCAATCCTGTATGTTTGACACTGCCAGATATTTTGGTACACTGAACTGTTATTTCCCGACAGTGACATAAGTCGAGTAAGATATTTTCAGACTTGTTCAATTTTAGCTTTTGTGGGGAATTTCTGCTTTTATTACAGGGACAGAAAAAACATTAGCAAGTAGAGAAATAAAGGGCAAAATACAGCTTGTGGTTTCAAATCATGGACATCACAATTAAAAGGCATTCTTCTAAACCTCTATCATAGATGGATAGATGGATAGATAGATGGATAGATAGGTACTTTATTGATCCCATAGCACAGTGGTTCTCAACTGGTGGGTCGGGAACCAAAAGTGGGTCGCAAAGCCATTTTTAGAGGGTCACAGAAGCATGCCCACCCCAAAAAAGTAGTGGTATAAAGTCTTTTATTTTAAAGGATGTGTTTCTTATGACACAGTTTGCTTTCAATAGCAGGATATTTAGTGGTGGTGACACCAGTAGTTGCCCACTATTAACCTCTAGATTTGGCTCTACCAGCTTATTGGAGAAAGTTATGCTAAAACGTGCCAAAAATAAACCAAAATGTGCTCAGAATCTGTCAAAATGGGACAAGATATGCCCAAAACTTGGCAAAAGTGTCCAAATATACCAAAATGAGCAAAAAAAATAAGCCAAAGTTTTCCCAAGCTGTATCAAAATGCGTTGAGACTACAACCAGATAAACCTTTATTTGTTAACAGGACATAGTGGGTCCTGAGGCTGGACCAGTTGAGAACCATTGCCATAGCACACTATATGAACACCATAGCATCTTCCTGTGTAGACTATGTAGCTGTGTTATTATTAAACACTATGCTGCTCTGTGTAGTAGATGGAAAACAGACGTGACATGCAATCAACATGAAAAGCAAGTTTGTAAAACATTATTGTATTTATTAAGTACCTCACATGTTATTAAAAACTAGATTTGCTCAATAAAGCAGTGCCTGTGCAAATATATTGCATTACACAATTTCCTTCTGGCAGTAATTGATGGAGGATTGTGTTTTCAGTTTCGAAACGGGTGGAATCTTCACCTCCTTGGCAGTGATGATTACATAAAAAGAATGTAAAGCAAAACAGTAGAACATGGTTGCTCAGCAGATTTACAGCTGCTGACCTGTTAGGAAATAGAACCAGGGCATTCAGGCCTTTCTTAACTAACAGCAAGTCTTTCAGTGCTACAGATGACCTCTGAAGCACCGCAGCCTGGCAGTTTGTGGAGCTGTTGGATCGTGTTGCATTACGAGTGGTATATCTCGTCTTTTTATATCAGGTTGAGTGGGTAGGGTAAATATTAGAAATCCAACGCAGTTCAGTGACCATTAGCTTAGTTTTTGTTGAACAAATTCAACAAAGACTGAGGATTTTAACTTTCTTGAAGGTAACATTTATTGTAGGGCACAATGCATCCATTTTAGATGGGTGTACCTAATAAACTGGCAACAGAGTGGAAGTGTAGGCATACATCTATACATACATGAAGCCCTTATCACTGTCTCCTGTATGGGCATATTTGTGCTGATGAATTGTAGTGTTGTAAGTTTCTCCATAGTGGTCTTTTACACATATGTCACAGGTGATCTTATAGTGAGCCTTTAACAGTTCGACCTTGACTTTGGGTATATTTACCATTTCACATCATGTTTCTGTAAACATATTTGATGGTTGACACATATTGAGTAAGGGCTGCAAAATGTTTGAAAAAACTGATATTGCAATATTTTACTTTTCTGTGATAAACATTTTGATAACTTAAAAAAAAACTACACTAGTGGGGCAGTGGTGGTGCAACAGGTTAAGCCCGTGACTACTGATGAGAAGGTCAGGGGATCGAATCCCACTGCGGCCACTGTTGGGCCCTTGAGCAAGGCCCTTAACCCCTGACTGCTCCCCGGGCGCTGCACCGCGGCAGCCCACTGCTCCTGCTACTAATAATGTATAGTAGGATGGGTCAAATGCAGAAAATGAATTTCCCCAAGAGAATTAATAAAGGTTAAATTATTATTATTATTAATCCAAGTTG
>OMNN01082507.1:13392-30178 GCA_900302755.1 Chromis chromis | reverse complement strand
AACGCACAAAAATACACCACTATACAAAAAAATCACAAAAATGACACAAAAATTAAAAAAAAAAAACAGGGAAAAAGACTGAAAATCACCTCCATGGAACCACTATCTTGTTCCAACTCTAGAATAAACTGTTTATACAATGATCCTAAGCAAGGAATGCTGGAAAAAAGTAGAGATAGAGGGGAGAAAAGGAGGGAGGAAAACAAGAGCTAATGAATCCCTAACTGCCGTCCATGCCTGCTCTAGCGGCAGCAGCAGCTGTGCGGTGGTTAGGATTTACCGAGCAGCGCAAACAAACAGCAAAAATAAATGGGTAAACACTCACGTTAGGTCTGCAGGGGTGTGTGAATATGGTTATATGTGTATCTCGTAGCATCCAACTGTACTTGTCTGCTTTTCATTGGCATGTTTATGTGCATACGTGGGTGTGTATATGTGAGTTCATATGTGTAGACCATCGTCTTCTGTTCACGTTTATGCAAGTGCAATGAATGGCTGTTGTGTCTGTGCATCTTCAGAGCTAAAAGTAGACCTCTGCTATTCCACTACGAGCTGGCAAAATTCTGCCATACTTCAAACGGAGCCCATGCTGGGTTGGCCTAGATACAGTAACTCCTCCACACACAGCACTCCGTTTGCATGGCACTGCATATAACCAGCGTAGTACAATTTAGCTGAGCTTGGGTTTTGTTCAGCTGGCACGGTAGGGGCTTAGTTTTTTTTTATTTGGCCATTTATCATTGTTCATTACAAACATCTCCCAGTCAGTTTGAAACAGTGTGACAAAGATGTGATAATGGAGGGTGGCTCTTTTCTCATTAACTAACCTCTATTAGGGTTCACTCATAATTCCATCTTTTATGTGTTATTGTGAAAGAAGTTTTTCTATGTTATGCTGCATCGCTAAGTGGGCTCAGAGTGAATAGGAGCACCTACAATTTTCACTTCAAAACATGTTCAATGAAAAAGACTGCTCCATATCTGCTCCTTTTGGGAAAAAAGTGTTTGAAATCATTATTCAGCTGCTAACCTCCATCTCAACTCTCAGAGACGGCCTCAGCGGGGGGGTGTCGCCGCCGAGATGCTCCTCTACCACGACGATTCCGACTAAACCACACCGAGACTCACTCACTTAACTAACCACTATATGTCGAATTCTCCCTCTCACACGGCTGTGCACACATGTACTTACACGATAATCCTGTCCATCAAAAGTAAAACAGCATCGAGATGTGTGATATTTCCCACTTCCATGGCAGTGTAATTAAAATATGCAAATAATATGATAAATGCGTCTCACTCTGTTGGCGACAATGGCAGTTATGCTGAACGCCTTCGATATTGGAAGGTTATTGTCAGATAAGGCCGCTTCGCATCAAAAGTGTGGCTGACACGAGTCTGTGTGTGTGTGTGACAAAAGGGAATTCTGAGCTTTATCTCCAGCATGGAAAGAAACCAATCTGACTCCTGACTCACAAGTGAGTGGAGGACAGCTTCTCGAATCCCTCTCGATTGCTCATCCTTCACACAAACGCCGCCACACATGCACACACTCCCGCTCAGCCAGAGCTCTCAATTATTTTGACCTTCCTCTTGCATGTATTTTGGGTACACAATTTAGATAAACAGTGTTCTAGAAAAAAGGTGCACTGCCTGCTACTACATGTTTGGTGTGTGTTTGTCAGACAAAAACAACAATTCGACAAACTCCTTGCTGAGCTCACGATATTCCAACCTTATCTCTCCAAAAATTACTTTCCCAACACAGCTAAATTGCATTCTCAATTGTGTTTTTAAGAAACATATTTTTCATTTTTGACATAATAGGAAAAGCTTCTATTTTGAAGGACCACAGAGTCTAGTGAGCAGGCAACATCTTAAATATTGATTCATCGTCCATCCATTATTAGAATTAACTAATTCCACAGTTTTATTTCTAAGTATTTATCAGTGGTGGGAGATCCTTTATACAGGCTATAAACAAGGGGAATTATTGGGATTAAACTGCATTTGGAGCCAGTCTCAAGTGGCCATTTGAGGTACTGCAGCTTTTAGTACTTCCGATGTTCGCTTGCAAAAGCTGAGGTTAGGTTAATTTGATTTTTCAGTTTTGAGCTTTACATGTGCATTTAGCAGCTATATTCAAAGCTCTCCCAATTGACAACGCTTAGGGTGGTTTTTCCAGAAAAGCACCTATGTGTTTCTCTTGAGGTGTACGTTGAATAGTGCATAACTGCTGTGTTATGTCATTGAAACACAAACCAATGCACAAACCATCATTTTCTGTGATCATTTGAAGTGCTCCCATACTTTTGAAGCCTTGAGTCCTTGAAAAGTTTAAGAGTCAGGCTAGTGCAAATGCCATGTTATAAGACTGTACCGCTACCTGCACGACTGGTGCAGTAATTACATACTGAAGTGGAAGAAAAACATGTTTGAAATATTGATGTCAGAGTTGATGTCATCAATTATACCAGCTAACTGTGGCGGCTGCCCTAATTTCATTATTATAGCTGATTGAGGTGAAGCTACTTTTAACTACTTCATACACTGCTGGGTAGTTCATTAAATAATCATAGTTTATATTTATTATATCAATCCCAGATTTTGCACAATAACCCGTACGGCTGTCAAATAAATATAGTTGAGTAAAAATTGTGCTGTTCGATTATGGAATATATATGAAAGTATAAAGAATGGAAATACTCACATACAAAAACAAAGACAACCGAATAGTAAATTGAGTAAATGTGCTTTGTTACAGTATCTGACAGGGTGATGGAGTGTATCAGTATCTCTATGAACCAGAAGTCAAAGGCTACTGGGAAGCTTCTACTATTTCAGAATGCAAGAAAACACATAACTGTGCTGGAGGCTTTTTGTCAGAGATGGTGTTTCCTCTCTTCATATGATCACATACAAATGGAAAACAGTGCTCCCATGTGCGAAGCCAGATAAGACTGTTGGTCAACTTTGTGCTTTAAGCCTTGTTATATCACTCTGCATGGAGGTAACGCCACAAATGAAATCGCTTTCAGGGAGACGACGTCTACACGTGTCCCACCATATGACCAACTCACAAGCCAGTCTATAAAATCTTTAACACAGACTGCTTCAAACAGCACGGCTCTGATTTATAAGCGGCATATAAAAGAAGTCACTCTTGCTAAGATGTTTTGGAATTTACAGACAGAACAAAATGAGACTGTCTGTGCAGGCACTATCTTCACTTAGTGTCTGTAGCACTTTAAAAATGTACTTCATGTGAAATGCAGCATGTGGCAACTTTATGTGATTGAGCCGCTGACCTGCTACTGTGATTTACACTGTGTCTTCTATATTTACTTTGCAACCATAAAGTGCAATGTTTATGGTCAGTTCTGTATTTTCAAGTCTAAGGACATAGTGATAAATCCCAAATGTGGCTTAGAAATTATCACGTGCTCTACTGATATATTATGTCTGTAGTGTCTGTACATATTTCCTGTCGGGAAAATCTCTCCCGTATGAGCAGAAATAGTCATCTGACAAAGAAAAGAGGAAACCGCAAACAATAAACTCAACGGGAAAGTCAAGGTAAAGCCAATAAAAAATGTCTCCGACAGACAAGAACAGAAAGAACCGAACGATCTGCAGGGCAAACACTTACAAAGCAAGAGCACTTGTCAGGTGGCAGTGTGTAGCATACCTCCACGGGCAGTTTGTATCTATTCCTGCAATGTGCCAACACTCCCTCTCTCTGTTATCTGGTGTATCAGTCCCCGAGTCCCTTTCTTTCCTCCAATTCAGCTAGCTGTGCTTGGACAAGCCCACGTCTTAATGAAAGTTCCAGCTTGTATGTGTGAGAGACTGTCGTTGGCATCGCAAGTACAGTTCATCTCCTCTGTCTTCAACTCACTGTCCATCCTTCTGTTCTTGTGATCTCAGTGAACTGTAGAGGTGCCTGTAAATGGTGATAATTTATCACCCAATAAATTATCTGCTGTGTTCAGTGCAAGGGACAATAAATTTGCTTTTACTGTAAGCTGAGATGCCTTTCTTAAAAACAGCAAGAGCCAAGAGATTAAAGTTCGTAATTCTTGCGATACTATAAACAGTTCATTCAACTGATTGACTGCTGGTATTAGGTGACTTTACTCGTTACAGTAGGACTGGGTGGTATATCAACTTTTTAAAGTATATCAATATATTTTCCTAAGGGGATTCAGCAGCAGACAATCCCCTTTAAACCAGTATAGTTTGATATTACCTTACATTCTTCTATGAAATTGCTCTCCCACCCAACCCAGCCTCAACTCTACCTCTGCGTCTGCGCAAAAACCCACCACTTCAACAATTAATATCTTTAGTGTTTTAAAAATATATGTTATCAGACTGTTACAAATGAATTGCATGTGTGGTAACAGTTGAAAAAGTTTGTTGATTTGTGGAAACAGCGCTAAGAAAGCATCGTAGGCTCAACATACGTGGGGACAGTAAGTGTCCAAAATACCATAACTCATTATGTAAATGGTTGTAAACAAGACTATGGTTGGACATGAATGACATTTAAATTTATCCTACTGTTTATATTGGGATGATCTGGAACTTGGCTTAGTAAAAAGGCAGCTCTGCGCACAGAGAAGCTTCTAGTCTCCTCACTCAGTTACCACACAGAGTGAAATAAGACGCTCTAATGTCAGATTTATCCATGTTGCAGTGATTTCATTGTTTGGGCGGGCACATACAGACAGATTTGCTAAATGTAAAGCACCTCGAAGCAACCAATGAAAGTTTTTAGTTGCAGTTCACGGATTAGTTTTACTACATTGCGGTCAAGGGAGCCGTCTATGGCAAAATCCCAGACTAGCCAGCCACCATTTGGATTTTGTCATACTTACGATAGAGGTGCTGGTGGCAGCCAAAATGGGCACTTAAAGAGAGAAAACTGTTCATACACGCAGCAAAACAGCTACTATTTTAAACATCAGAATGAAACATGTAAAATGGTCTTAACAAGTTTTCCAAAATTCCAACTAACTGCTTTTAAATATGTGCTTTGAAATTTATTTTTAATAAAAGTGCTTGCAGCATCACTCATGTGGCTTTGACTTACAGCTGAACATTTAGCCCACTTCATAGAAATTCATATTACATCTCATCATTCAGCTTTACAATTCAGAGATATGATTTTTAGTCTATATCGCCTGAGTAGCACCTGAGAAGAAACTGAATCAGGTTTCTCTGTCTAATTCCTGACAAGTCTAGGCTGCTATTACAGTTCATGAGACTTTACATGTACAGCTGAAGTAAGAGTTGGAACCCTGTACATTCAAAATAAAGTTGCTTTAACTGAACTAATTAGCATAAAAATTTTTTTATCCATAGCACATGTGCATGTAGAGTTCTTTTCTGGCAGAGGCAAATCAACACACACATAAATGGCATGAAAATAATACAATGATATGAATCTACAAGGCTTCAATAACACTTTTAGTGATAGTGTGTCACAGTTTTACTGTATTTTCTTGAAATATTAATATGGGCATGCCAGTCAGGTACTATTCTGAGAAAAGTTATCAACATATTTAACTCAGATATCAGGCTTCAAACACAAAGCATGCATGTATTATTCTGCTGCTTCAGATATTTCAGCAAATTAGAGATGAAACAAGCAGCAGCAAGAATTTCTTTTGTTTTTTGAACAGGCAAAACTTGTATTAATTACAAAGAACAAGGAAAAGCCTGGGTAGAAAATCAGATTTTTAAATAATTGGAAAAAAATAAAGTGACAGTTTGAATACAAAACAAGTTCATTATAAGCATGTGATTAAAAGGTTCAGTCAGTCAGTGATACCAGTGATAAAATCTTGGACAAAGTCTATCACATGACCTTCAACAATGACTGTGGCTACGGCTGCCAAAATCCCAGAGTGTCTGTGCTACTGCGGCTTGATTATATCTCTGAAAGCTCCCATGCTTCCTCCATGTATAGGTTTCTTGGATCCCCTGTAATCTTACTGTATATGCTGAAAAGGTCAGGAGGGTTTAGGTTTAGTCATAAGGCATACAACCTGAGATCACTGTTGTTGCTCTCTCCGTAGTAAAACAATAGATGGAGTTGGTGCAAGTGATCATGAGAGAGGCAGGGAGAGCTGAGATAGTGAACGAATGTCAGAAATAAGATGGAGAACAGTGTGTATAGAGTGTGAAGTCAAACATTGTTGTGAAAGAGAGCGAGACAGACAGAGACGGCGAGTCAAAGTAAACATGTATTTGTACCATGAATCCACAGACACAGTGGTATGAAAGACATCAAGGCCTTGATGAATAATTCATACGACGTAAACAGATGCAAGGCAACCCAGAAACTGTGTAAAATCTTCATGCACAAAACTTTTTTATGATTCTGTACGCCTGAAATGTCCATTATTCAGGAGATTTTTTAAATCGGCACAAAACATTCAGCAGAAACCAAGCTATGAAGTTTAGCAGACCATAAAAGACCAAATTAACAAATGCACATACAGATTCCACTCTGCTGCACTCGAGGTTCTGACAATTATTTACACTTAAGCACAGAGCAAAGGGATTAAATCTTCTGGCCCTTCCAAAGTCACAGTTTGGCCTACCAATTTGCTTTTTAGCGCCTACTGGAAGTTGTTCCAACACAGACTGGCAGTGACACATGAATGACAACTGTAAGAAACCATTATCTTTTCTGCTGCTCCACTTTCTCTGTGCGCTGACATTCTGCTATTCCTTAGAGGCTGGATACTTCCTGCATCCGGGTTGGGTCAAGTTGTTCCAAACACAGCAGGTGTGTAGTGTGAAGCTTCTCTGGATCGACTAGAAAAAAACCCTCACAAATCTTGTGTTTTCTTCTTCCCACTTCCTCACAACCTGCTTTCTTCTTCTTCTTCTTCTTAACCCCCACCACACAGAGCAAAAATCATCAGTCTCTTAGCCAAGCCACAGTCTATCACCCTCCCACAGCATGGGACTATTAGACTTATCTTAGCCAGAGTTGCTCCTAATTTGGCATCCTCTGAGCAGTGGGTGTAGCGTGTTGAAAGTTATCAGAGTGAGGCCAGCTCCCTATTTGGCAGGCAGAGGGGCAGTGCCACCACTGTCTGTCTGCCAGGTTGATTAATAAGTAGCGGCAGAGCAGCTACACTAACAGACTGGCCTGCCTGGACGCTTCCAGAGCTCTGCTAAATTAATGACACACACAGACACACACACGCAGACACACAAAAAGCATTTACCTGCACCGATGCACACTCTTCTCTCTCTCATCCACACATATGTACTCGCACAGATGCCAAACGGCGAGCAATAATGCAGCGCAATAAAGGTTTGCTGATAGCACACAGCAGAGTGAGTTGTAAATTAGCATAAACATGAGGGAGCGCGCGCACACACACACACACACACACAGATGCACACACCTGTTCCACCCACCCAAACGTTCACACAAACACCAAAACTGCCTCCTCCCTGTCATCTCTTTCAGCTGCAAGGTATTTGAATGACGGCTCATCAGAGCTGTTTTATTGTATTATTGCGAGCGCACCATTTCTCTTAAGCAGAGCAGGCAGCCAAGCAGAACAGGACACTTCCTCATTCAGCTGCCAATAGTTACTGCCAACATGACAGAGGAGGAGCGGAGCAGGCACATGTGAAGCGTTACATTTAACAGCAGGCAACAAAAAAAAGAATATACAGTAAGTGTTAATGAAATGAATCTTTAAAAAAGGTGTAATTTGGTTTTGTTTGCTCCTTTTCTTCTTCCCTCTGATGACACTGGCTTGCCTGTTCATTCATCTGTCTGTTTATCCGTTCATCTGTCACATAGTATGATGGGTCAGACGACAAAGAAAGAATGAAAGTTGAGAAAGGAATGATGCATCTCAGCACCGCATTCCAGCATTAAAAAGATTACAGGTCAGAGAAATCTGACATATTGGTAAATGACTGGCGACAGCAGAGGAGCAGAGCATTCATTCTGAGGGTGACATCCTTACTGTCACTTTGTTCATTTTACTTTTTCATTCATGCTACGATCACAGTCCTATTTAGCAATGTTAAACTGTTTCTGAGTGAGAAAGTACAGAAAGTATACACCGATCAGGCATAACATTATGACCACCTGCCTAATATTGTGATGGTCCACATCAAAAATGCTCTGAACCATTGGGCATGGACAAGAGGACCTCTCAGGGTGTCCTATGGGGTCTGGCACCAGGACGTTGGCACTGGATCCTTTGGGTACTCTGGCTTGTGCAGTGGGGCCTCTGTCAATCAAACTTGTTCCACTGCATCCTGTTGATGCTTGATCAGAATGGGGTCTAGGAAGTTTGGAGGTCAAATCAACATGTTGTGCCATTGTCATGTTCGTCAAGATGTTCCTGATTGGTTGATTTTTTTGCCTTGTGGTGGGGTGCATTTTCCTGTGGGGGTAGGCCAGTGACATTTGGGTTTTCCATTTGCATGAGGGAGTGTGCTTGTTCTGGGACAATGTTTATTTGAGTGTCTAAGTCTTATCAACACGGATGTTAAAATCCAAGGTTTTCCAGCAGAACACCACATAGTACCAATATGATCAATTTTATTCACTTCACCTATCAGTGGTTTTAATATTGCGGCTGATCGGTGTATATATGTGTATAAAACTGTCAAGATATAACTGCAAACATACACTTTAGGTTAATCACTGTCTCCAATCGCCCTCTCTGACAGATAACGATAATGTGTGAGTGTGGAGGTTCAGTCTTAAAAAGCTAAGATCTTTAAAAGTTTTGGGAAAGAATAATCATATCATGGGACGTTAAAAGTTCTTATCTTAAAAAATAATAATGAATAAATAAACAAACATGCACTGAATGATTCGTTGCACTGTAGACATATAATCTTTTAAAACTAAATTATTTGATCATTTCTAGATTATTTATGTGATTTAACTTGAATCAAGCTTTCTAAAACTGACATTTATGGATTTTTTATTAAAAATGTAAAAGTAAAATCCATTTCATACATTACTGCCAAAATAAACACCTGTCTACTTATCAGACTGGTCGATATTTTCCTTATTTCCTCCTTTGTTTGACACTGTAGTGAAGCTACACATTAGCAACCTGCAGGCGACTGTTTTCTTAATTTTCTTCCAACCCACTTCCACTGGATTTCTGACCATTACAGTTCACTCCAACAATGTGTGTGTTCCACTCCAATGATCATCATTGATTAAATCCCTAAAAACCCATCTCTCTTCATCAAAGTTGTATATTTATAATTTTTTTTCCCATGAAAATAGTGCCTTCCAACCTTAAAATGGCTTAGCTGTAACTCTGCACCGTTACCTCTCTCTACAACCATCCTATGATCCGACATGACTCTGCTCAATCACTATAAAACTACTTTACGCTACACAATGGCAAGTTGTAATATTGCAGTAATTCAATCATACATTCAAGCTGGATTCTGAAAAAGGATAATGATATGAACAGCCCCACTCTGCAAGGTGACAGGAATGCTTTCTTAAGTTTGTTACTCCCCGCACAGGGCTCTGGTGTGTACATAAGTCTGAATCAATGTTTCTGTACACTGCAATTTCAACTTGGAAATGCTCGGCCATGACATTGATTACAGATTTCGCTTATGTGCTGTATAGATGTACATCATGCTGGGTTTAAAAAGTCTTGAAACTAGCAATTGAGACATGTTAACGACGTAAAAAAAAAAAAATCAAAATCTTCACTGGAGGAGATCTTTTCTTTTACCTGTCAGTAATAATGGTGTGAAGTTGCAATTACATTCATAAGAATTCTTTATTTCAGGCAGTAAGTACACAATTCCTTCACACCATTTGTACAGGAAGAAGTGATTTATCTTTGTAGGAGAACTCACTTTGAATGTGATAAAGAAAGGCTTTAAATCTGCATTATTTTTAATGGCCAGTAGGGGGGGGATGCCTCTGGTTGCAAAAAGAAGTCTGGTTCTATAAACATCTAGGAGAAAATGACTCAACCTGTCGCTTGATTTGTTCCCTCAGTAAACATTTTCCTAATGATTATTTCTAGTTTTAAGACTATTTGAACACAGTGTGATTGTTAATTGTGTAGATTATGGCCTCATCTAGAGTTAAATAGACAATAAATAAGGATTTTTATATACAGTTATGAGGAGGATGCTGCAGGTCTATCTTTAAAACTGGGTTTGTCCAAATGTCAGACTTGCCTTGCTTTGCTTTTGTATTGTAAAAACTGGCTCCAACCTTCATTTTAACTTAATTTGTTGACTCCATCCTGCTGGTTAGTGGTGAATTCTGAGACCCACAGTTTATTTTTTGACTGCCTGCAGGATCCAAAAGCCAGCACAGTCCTCTACTGCACATCTCTGAATATAGTTTCATTCTGAAATAGGTTCAGTCATTTCCAAATACACCTAAGCCTGTTTAGTATCATATTTTTTGTCAGACATTCTGGAGACCAACTGGTTGTGTTGTTGTGCTTTATGTGTGTGTTACAATAAACCTCAGACTCCTCTTAACTGAGTTTGACTGAACTGACTGTAAGCATCAAGAAAACCTTCCAAACTGTGCATTGTAGAGTTCCATTTGGATACAGTAAACTGAATTCAACTAATGCATTAAATTACTTATTGTTACACAGTGCTCTAAATAAAAACACATGTTACACATACGATGTTTCTGTCCTCTCAGATGCCTTTTAATGTTTCATTCTCTTTCAGCTCAGCTACTCACACATGCCACTTTTTTTTTCTCTTAACTCCCACTCATGGTGTTCAGTGTGTGTGTGTGTGTGTGCGTATATATATATCTGTGCTTGTGTATCAATGGCAGTATTAGCATAAGCTACAGGTGTACACAGTGGTGGGTCTCTGTCAAGGTGTTTGCATGGAGACTAAAAGGGAGCAAAACACAGGTAGGTGGGCTCACACTCAGTGGGATGCAGAGGCACTCGCTTATTCATAGACATAGCACGAGACAGTGGGGAGGAGCGCAAACTCACATACAAACTGAAAAATGATGCCAGCTACATGTGTGAGTGTCTAAGCATGTATTTTAATCCCACGCCAGCAAGTGTGCGCCGGAGCCTGTGAGATAATTCTCTGATTTTGCCTCGCTGTTTTCTCCCACTGCTAAAAGATGAGTGCCCTCTTCGTGACCTTGTGTGTGCATTGGATGGAATGTTTGACACTGGCCTCCCACGACTCATTGCTGCGACAGGAGCGCCACATCAACTCATCCTTGGCTGTTGTCAAGCGCACGGTTGCCTGGCAACTGGCCAAAGGTAGAGCATTGCTGGAGATGATGAGAGCGATGACGACCTGTCTGTCTCCTCGTCATTTCTACTAGTGACCTGTGTTCATTTGTTCCAATCTTCCTGTCGTTGCTTTGTCTTTATCAGAGACCCGGTGCCTCTTTAGCCTCTTGTTTTCTACCACCACTTATATTTTAGATAAAGTAGGGAATGCTCTCTATCCCCATTCGTCTTTGTCATGTTGTTTTCCTGATTTTGTTGAAAACAAATAGCCTGTGGGCTCTAATTCAAGTTCAAGTGTTAATTCAGTGCCTTCACTTTTCCTGAACTGACGTCAAACTTGTTGTTGACTAGTTTCAGGTTCGGGAGGCAGACACTCTATCTACTTTTAAGATGAAGCTTAAAATTTTCCTCTATGATAAAGCTTATAGTTAGGTCTGCTGAGGATCACCTGAGCTGTCCCTTAGTTATGCTGCTATAGGTTTAGACTGCTGGGGGATTGACATGATGCACTGGGCTCCCCTCCTCTACTCTCTCTAAACTGTTATATATCACCATTGCATATGACTAACCTACATTTCCCCCGAGGTTCTGTGTACTGTGGCCTGCTTGTTCTCTTCACTGATGCCCCTGGATCTGGAGCTCCACGTCCCTGATCTGCAGCCGCTGGCCTCACCACCTGCTGTCCTGCCATCCCCACCCCAACCTCTCCTGCTATCCACTCCCCCCTCATCTTCATTCCCAGCCCAACCAGTCAAAGCAGATGGCCGCCCTCCCTGAGCCTGGTTCTGTCAAAGTCGCTCCCCCGCCCCCCCCTATCTAGGTTTTTTTTTTGGTTCCTTCCTACCACCGCAGCGGACTGCTTGCTTATCCAAAAGCAATTTTTGGATTGTTGGGTTTTCTGTTTTCTTCTTCCTCATGATGATAAGCGCTATGTGATGACATGTGTTGTAAATATGCGCTATATAAATAAAATTGAATTGAATTGAATCGTTAAAAAGACTATCATAACTGCGAATCTGCCAGAGCTTGACTCTCACTGGAAAAAAAGGCCAAAAAACCGTTGAATTTTTAAACACTCTTTTGTATTTAAACACTTCATGTAAGTAGCAACATCTTTAAGATTTAAAAACTGAAATTCACTTTAACAGAGAAGGCATAACTGTGAGTAAAAGCCTTCCTCCCCTACTTGTTTACTCCACTTTTATTTGCCCTCGTCATTCCGATTTTCCCCCCTTTTTCTCGTTCATTATCTTTGCTTTTCTCTCCCTCTCTTTCAAGCACAAGCCCTCTCCAACTTGTTTCATGCTCTACTTCCTTTCCACTCTACTTTCAAAGCCCCGATAGTCCTGTGACTGGTTCGGCTTTGTAGAAAACAGCTGGGACTGCATTCAACTCCCGTTACAAAAAATCACGATTTAAGAAATGAGATACGGTGGAAAGAAACGAGGAAGAAAATTCGGATAGTATTGCTTTTATTGTAGAATATAGTTTACTGCTACTCAGTTCAGACATATCTGACGACCATGAGGAAAATATATGGATAAAAATAAGAAGCTGGAATATATAATTGAATATATTTAATATAAACAAAATAGATCTATTCAACATGTTTTTGCATATTCTTCAGGTCCTATAATATACTGCTATAAGCGATGAATGCAAGAACATTCATTTTTTATGTGGTATATGTGTGAATACTATAATGTATCTCAAGGGCCTTTCTAGTTAAATAATGTTTAGCAGAATACAACAAAACAAATGTAACATGTTTTATTCATGTCCTTCATTCCGGAGGGAAGCATTTGAAACATTTTAAGAAAGTTAAAAAAAAGAAAAGTGTAGCAGGTGTATTAAAAGATGGTGAAAGATAATAACTGGGATAATGTGGCAACACTGTCCTCTCTCTTTAAGTATATGGGGCTCCAGAGTGCGAAAAAATGTCCACATGAGATCATTTTTCAAGAGTGTGTGGGTTAAAATTTCACATGGTTGCATTCGTGTGACTGAATGAGGATCATTAGGTGGATTTGACGCCTCTCTGACTGGCACACGCAGCTACTGTGTTAGCCATAGTGACTGAATATAGTGCTTTTTCTTCCTCACTAGCTCAGTCAGTCTATCAACACCTGCACCCTCCCTGACTGACATGTGAAACTCTGCGTTTAGCTGTTAGCTGTGTTTAAATTAGGACGCTATCCTCTGTTTATTTGGAATCAACTGAGATTGATCAGTTTGTCTCCTGCTGTTCTTCTTTATTTTCTTAATCTTTCTCTGTTCTATCACTTTTATCACCAACTAAGGTCCAGATCTTAAAGCATTTTTTATTACAGTTTTCCAGACTGTGTTTCAAGGTAATCTGTGGCTGCCTTCTAACTTAGTCGCTAGTCGTTAGCATAGCCTTAGCAACTGTGAGAGTCGCTATTTTCCTGGTTTGTGGCAATGGCTTGAGTATCTTGTTTTGTTTTTGCAGTCCCTACTTGAAAGACATTTCCAAGACCACAGAGTGACAACAGGCAGAGAGAGGAGGCTGCATCAGACCTGAAGTAGCACATTTAATTGATCAATAATCGGTCAATAAAAATACCGATAATCGGAAAATGGCAAAAATCAGCCATGATAATTGGTGTATCTCAAGTTTATAGATTACAATATTTTGCAAATATCAAGTCTTGAGTCGCTGTCAGTCTTCACATCAGTGCAATAAACAGCTATTGTGGGAAACTGGGGGAGGTGACCAAATCGCCCAGTGGTGCCACCAACTGAGAAAATTGGCATCACCAGTGCTTCCAGTGGAAAGTTATTCTGGAGGTCTAGCATAGCATTACATTTGCACTCCTGTGTTTCTGCATTTCACTTTTTCCTCACTCTCCTTCCTCCCTGCCTGTCCTCTCTGCTTGTTCTTGTCTCTCCCCTCCTTATGTTCCTCCTCCATCCTTCTCCCATCATCCTCTTTCCTTCCTCTCTGTCTTTCTATCCACATCCTACAGACTTTACACTCTGGATGCCTGGCTGTGTTTGCGCTGAGGGCAGCACTTTGTCACATCCCTCATGCATATGCAACACGCTCTCCAGGTAAGATGGAGGGAGGTTCGGAGGGAGAATGGGAGGGAGAAAGAAAACCCAAGTGTGGTAATGAGGAGATAGAAAGGAGCAACAAATGGAGAAATGGAAAAGAAAGACGCAGGAGTAGCGACGTGGGGATATATGGAGGTGAAGAAAACGAAGAGAGATTAAGAGGGAGAAAGCAAATATTTGAGTAGGACGACGAAATGACGGAGAGAGAGAGAAAGAGAGAGAGAGAGAGAGAGAGAGAGAGAGAGAGAGCGGGAGATGGAGAAAGAGAGATGGAGTGGACAGGAGTCAAAGCCATTAACCCACAGGCTTGGAGCTGCTGCTGCTGGTGTGTGTACGTGTGTGTGTGTGTGTGTGTGTGTGTGTGTGTGTGTGTGTGTGTGTGGTCGGTGGGTGGGTGGACGGAGACATAGTTGTATCCCGAGGCCAGGACCAGCCAGGTTTGTTGTCAACCTAACCTCCCTCCCGTTCTCCCCACCAACCAAGATGGATGGCCAGCAGTGCCGGCCAATCACGCGCTCCGCTGGCCAGGACACACGCACCTGAGGCCAACTGTAACAGGTAGTACACATCCCCGAGGACGCATGTGAAACATTCTGCACAATTATAAACTGATCCTATATTTTTCTTGCTCTTGGCTGGCTCATACATAAATGAGTTGAGATGGTTAAAAAAATATGGCTGTTGGAAAACACGCTAATATTTACTTTGGTGTACAGGATATGTGCACTGTCAACTGTGTGTGCACTTTTACAAAAAAGAAAAGAAAAAGAAAAAGACAAGGATATCTACTTGTTGTGTCCTTTAATGTGGGGACAAACATTACTTCCCAAAGCTGACTACAATCCATCTCAGCTTTCCTGGCCTACATGCAAATCAGGGTCAGTCCAAAAAAAAAAAAAAGGTGATAATACACCTGAAGCTGTATTTTTGGTAGCTGCCAGAAACCAAAAAATAACTCCCCTAACTCACACTGCTCCCTCAAACTGAGCAGTGCTCTCGCCCACGCAGATCATTCAGCAGTTCAACCGATCAGGGATCAGATAAACACTACAACAGCGGTGTGTGTTTCATTGTATTCAGAAATTGCAGGAGCAGTTTTTCATTGTTGCTTCAATGAGACAAAGCTGCTGTCATCACAATGACTGAGGAGACGAACCGTGTTTCTGAAGAAAGTCAGACGGTTGCTGCTTCATGATTCAACAAGCGCCTCCAATACAAACTCCATACTCCATACAAACCGTAGCAAAGAGTCAAGACAGCTGACGTTCTTCTGGAGGTTATACACCAATCAGCAACAACATTCACCCTCTGAACCCCAAGCCATTTTTTTATTTTTTTTTTTTGCTCCTGTCACATTTTTTTTACTGCAATATAACGTCCTGCACCTCTACGGAAACAACACAACCGTGGCTAGAAATAGTGAGAGCTCATAAAATGTCCTGACACAAAAATGGCAACTCTACATATGATAGATATTTTATGGCTTACATTTTAGATTTTTTTTTATACTTGTTGTCCTACCCAACAAAGAGACCAAGATCTTGTCCCGGCCTACAAACTCTCCAGATCCCAATCTGATTGAGCATGGGTGCATTTGATATGCTGATGCCAGACACCACAGGACACCCCCAGAGATCCCGTGTTTATGCCCTGACCGGTTTAAGTAGCAAGAAGGGAACCTACACAATATTAGGAAGATGGTTTGTAGCAACCAGTAACATAATAATTTTGGCCATTTTAAATGTAATAAAGCCAATAACGTAATAACTTGCCCATAATGTCATAAACTTTTTGAGCTAATAACGTACATAATACTCTTCAGGTTTGTTTTTACATTTGTAAATGAGTGTTCATGTTCTTTGTTGTATATTGGAGTTAAGTGCCATTATACTGTGAATCCAGTTATTTAAATACAGTTTTAAGTGAGGACTGAATCGTTTTTCCTTGAGAAATGTTTGAAAAAAGTTTTACTGAAATGTTTTCCAAGGAAGAAAAAGTGGTAAATTCATTTGACAATGCAACATCCAACAGAGACACTGACATGAAGTTATGAATTTACATATCTAAGCTAATAAACAATATTCTAACTAAAGATTTTGTACAACAAATACTTCTCAAATTGGCTATTACAACCATAATTAAGGAGAGTGAGAGCTACATGGGACGTATCCTTGATGAATGAATATGACGACTATGCCATCCACTAGACCTATTTTTGATGAGCAAACTGCAAAAAAACAGCAAAATAATATTCTATTTCCAAGAAATGCAGTCCTATTTATGTATTATTACATTATTGGCTGCAGTTATTACATTTTCAAAGGGTTTTTTAAATGCTAGGCCAGTAACGTAATAACTTATTACATTATTGGCAAAATGGTATTACGTTATTGGTTGCTGCATGGTTTTACTGCTGATTAGTGTATTGCTCCCTTCTCTGTGTC
>OMNN01082507.1:0-13372 GCA_900302755.1 Chromis chromis | reverse complement strand
CCTTCTCTGTGTCCACCATCTAGTCTACTGTGCTTTGTTTATCAATGCGGCACAATTATGTAGCCCTTTCTCAACTGGAAAAAAAACTTTGCATAATCAATACAGCATTATGTTTCCTGCAAAATGTATTTGGCAAATCAAATTAGTAGTACATAAACTAAGAGACAGGGTTGACCTGTTGTCCGGTTTGTTATTATGTGCTCATCTGTCAAGGCGAGAAACTTTCTGCTAGTTGGAGGAAGGAGTCATTCTGTGTGGGCTATGTCTTTTTAGTATGTTTTAGTAACCTAATAGTTTGTTCTCTGCAATAGAAGAATTAAAAACGTCCCTACAGCTTTACAAACATATAACCACTCACACTTATCCCTTCCTCCCACTACCACAGAATAATATTGGGCTTGTAACTGATGTATCTGTGCAGAGAGCTTTCAGAAGAGGCTGATTCTCCTCCTCCTCCTCCTCCTCCTCCTCCCTCTTCCTCTCATCCAAGCAGATGAGAGATTCAAAGTCCCTCCATCCGTCTCTTATTTCAGCATGTCAGAACTCGGAGTTATTAGTCTGCTAATTACCTCTCAGAATCCCTCATTTACCCCCAGAATCCAATCACTCTCTGATTATAATGAGAAAATTATGATAGACCGCATTAAAGATAGAATACGGGATTGATTGGTCCGCAACGAGACCGAGGGCGACAAAAGAGCGGGAGAAGTGGAGGGGACAGAAACAGAAAATAGGAGAAAGACAGAGAGAAAGGAGACAGAGGGAGAAAAATGAGAGAAAGTAATCAACATGTAGTTGCATCTTTGATCTTCTTCTACCAGACTCAAGTATTTGGTAAAAGAACATGACAGTAGAAACTGAAATAATCAGGCACCATCCAACAAAATAGTCACTAATCATAATTACCACCCTTAATAATGGGCCCATGGACGAGACACTAGACACAGAAACAATAGGGAGTACATACTATATGTCTCTCTGTGTGTGTGTGTGTGAGTGTGTGTGTTCAAGCCTTGGGACTGAATGGTAGCAGACTGATTGTGGTGATTTAATCGGCGCTTGTAATTATAGAGAGTTTATTCACGCACGGCCCTTCATCCTGGCCATTGGCAGGGCTTACACATTTACCATATTCATGAAACATGTACGCACATTCGCACAAAGGAGACGCGGAAACACACACAAGCTCTCTTTATCTGACGGTCTCGGGCTAATGTCTCAGCAGCTCACTAACATCCCTAACCACACACACACACACACCTTTCACCCCGAAGGTATAGATTTCCCATATAGTAATGAGAATCGCTAAATTCTTTAATTCATGGTGTGAATGTGAGGGAGTGCATGCATGTGCAGCAGGAGTGATATCAGCACTGTGTGGATGCAGGGAGGCAGATTAATGTTTGTAGTAGCCGCTCAGAGGAAATTAATGATGTTTTAATGTCCATGTTAGGTAAGGTGGATGGTAGGAATTAAAGAATGTGGCGCTGGTGGCGACTGTGGTGTTAATAGAAAAGACGCTGATGAGCTGTGTGTGTGTGTGTGTGTGTGTGCAGGTCAGTCGTGAATCATGTGAAGAAAATATTGACGTCATCACGAACTAGACAATAAATGCAATCTGGGACTTCAATCTCCCTCTCACCATCTTGCTGAAGTCACCGTGTTAACAGCAGCCGATAATGACGGGCGGATTGCACAGCCTTCGCCTACATCCAGCCCCCTGCGCCTCCTTTCCTCCCTCTCACGGCTTCCATCACTCCACTCCCGCCTCCTCGTGTTACGATAAGCAAATCTTGAGCACATCTTGACTGCCATGAAAAACAACAACAACGAGAAAACAAGAAAAACCTGCCGCCGTGGCCGTGCTGCGAAAAAAAAGCTGGGTGGGCAGGGGAAGTGAGACAACACTGGGAGATAACATTGGGGAGGTGTGAGTACAGTGTGGGTTGTTTTCTGGGGACGGGTGGGCAGCGATGGTGGAAATGGCGGGTACTCGTCCTAACAAAAAGGCTTTGTGCTCTCATTGTTTTCCTGGCAGGGCGACCAGGGTGTCTGTGGAAAGGCCGATAAGAGCAAAAAAAAAAAGCATGATTCCATTAAATCATGACTGGAACTGGAGGTGGTGTGTGTCTTTGTATGTACATTTGGGTGTGTGAGAGAAAGACGACAGCATTAAGCCATCTTAATAGTGTTGTTTTCTACTGGGGGCTTGCGCCCATACAGAGAACGTCCACATTTCCATTAACACATAAGCAGGATTAGGTGTTGTGTGGACGGTATGTCACTGCTGATAAAATGACTTGACTGGCACATTTCAAAGGATTACAGTGTGTGCCAGCATCAACCTTGTTTAGATGACCACTCCTGCTGTCTTATCACTGCTTTATGCCATGTGCAGGTTCTTCTACATGTAGACAGCAGGGCTCCTGTTACAAACACCGTGCCAAAAATGGTGCCAGTGTGTGACAGATACTAAATGATTTCTGGATCAAAAGATCAGGCGCTAGGTTGTTGAAATTGGCCCGTGCTGCGATGGCTATCAGCAGCAGATAACCGCGACGACTAAGATGCTAACGATACCCTCGCCATCTGTTGGAAACCGCCTGTGACAACACCCCTTAATCTCGCGTCGTAATCCGCAACAAGCCAGGATGAAACATTTCCTCTGTTGTGGTCGACTCTGTGACCCAGAGTTGCGACCTTACTGTATGGATTGCTTCACTGGTATGTCCTGTGATGCTGAACTAACAAAGCAGGGAGAGGGAGCTAAGCTGAAGAAATGAGGTAGCGGGAGTCGATGCGCCATTAGACTTGCTAATTGATATTGTATCCAGGCCTGAGTTACAGCTTGAACAAGAATTGCACATTCACAACAGTTTCATCATGGATTTGTGTGCAAATGTGATCTTTGCTTCACACCATATGTAAACCAGTGTTAGAATATGCTGCCCATTAGAATATTTCCAATTTTTGTTGCTTTCTGCTTGTATTTGACGACATTTAAGAGAAAAGCCTTTCATTTTTTCATTGCATTGTATTGATCTAATAGCTATACTATGGTAAAAGAGGTATTCAGTACTAGTATTAACACCATGAAGATCCAGGTAAAAGTCTTGCATTGACTTCTTTCAGCATTTGCAGCAAAATGTACTTCATTCTCAATCTATAGGAAAATATCTCTGGCTGCCATTGCTGTTTCAGTTGAAGTTTTAATCATTCTACATACAAGGTGCGGTCAAAAACTTTCTCCACTCTATCCTCCTTCTGCAGCGATACGGCACTCCAAGCACTTGTGCAACGTTTGGAGCGCTTACTGGAAGTCCCATTGTGTTAAGATGTCAAGCACCATCAGTGATGAGCACTGAAACGCCTAAACTGTGTCAAAACTGCGACCCTTTAACTTCATTCTGGGAAGGGAAGAAAAAGCCACGGGGAGCAAGATCTGCTAAGTAAGGCAGGTGAGGAGGAACGATTGTGTTGTTGTGGCTAAAAACATGCATGTAATCCCCATGCTGTTGCTGGGTGAACAGCACATCGAAGTACCCACTGTTCCGGTCTTTTGCGCTGAATATTCTCCTTCAGATAGCTCAGGCCATTATATTGGAACTGAGCCTTGACAGTCTGATCCTGTGGGACTAATTTCCACTAAACAACAGCGTGGATGCTGAAGAAACACGAGCACAATTTAGGTGCACTACTGACTTGATGCGCACTGTCTGGCCTTGGAGACTGTGAGCTCCTACACTGAAAACTGCTGTTTCTTCTCTGGGCTGTAGCTGCAGACCCACCTCTCATCAACAGTGATGATCCACAACATGAAGGTTGAGTTGTTTATTGACAGGATGTGATGTTTTTTGTCCATTTTATTTTGAAGTGGATGGAGAAATTATACATAGGAACCTAAGGGTGGTCACAAAAACATCTGTAACTGCTGTTGATAGTGTGGTGCCATGTGGCCTCCTGACTCGCAACAGTTACTGTTAGCACATGTTGCACACACACCAAGAACATTCCCAGAACTTTTTGATCGGCCCACGTAAAGTCGGGTGGTTCAGTCTTGTGGTTCCTTACCTCAAACCAAGTAGGTCCTTCCAACCCAAACTCCCGGGCTGAACTGCAACCCCAGCCCGCCCCTGATCCTGATAGAATAATGTATCGCTCACAGGGGCTACATTTTGCTGATAATACGGCTGCACATTTACAGAAGTCGAAGGTTGAATGTGTGATATTTACTTGTACGAGGGAATTGTACATTGTTGTGTTGGTATTTCTAATGTATCTGAGCACTTCTTCCACCTCTATTAAAACTCCATGATTCTAGACTTCGCAAAGAAAAACACCGCTGGTTTTATTTCGCCATCGTAGTGGACACAAAAGCACACACACATGCATACTCCTTTGGATATGAATGACCACTTGGTCGTGGAGCTCTAACTAGATAATGAAAATGACGTGCAGCAACACAAAGCTCCTCAATGTGCTAATTGCTTTCGTCAACTCGACTTGTCTACTCATTCTTATCACCGGATCTGACAGTACAGGCCAGTGGGGACTACAAGGTTTCTTAGGTGTCTAAATGAAAACAACATATAACAACGTGGTTGGCCTCAGGAGGGGGCGAGACACAGAGAGAGGCAGCAGAGATACAAGACTGACGAACAAGCAAAGTGAAGTAAGGACAACGTGCTGGTTAATGAGAGGACCTGCCGTGACAGGAAAAAAAAGCTTTCTGAGTTAAAGCGTCTCGAAGCAGAAACATCGCGGTGTCTCATTAAGAGAAGCTTCATCACGTTCACAAAGAAAAAGACGGGCCGGCGCTCAAGACTGTCAACCTCACAATCATATGGGATTAGAGAGAAATTCTGGCAAAACAAAGTGCTTTTACATCAGAGGCAGTTCCAAATCTCTCTTTCGGAATCTAACAGGGTGTCACACTGGATTGGGACTTAATTAGGAAATAACATTTTGACCTGAAAGGACTCTTGTCATCATCAGCTCTTGGGAAACGTTAATGCTTAACTTGTTGTGCTTTGTTATCTTCACTTTTTGGTTCTCAAAAATAGCCTCTGAAATCAGAGGGATGTTTAAAGGAGTATCTCTATGTGATCTTCTCTGTAATTAACATTCCAAAAACACATTTGTTACTCAGCACTGCTTGGGGTGATCTGAGGTGACTTAGTGTCTGGCTGCAGCATATAGTGATGAAATTTTGACAGATAGTGCAGGGCGTTTCCCACCTCGACCTGTCTGCACTCTTAGCCCTGATTATAAGGCAGTCACCTTGCTGGGGAACACACAAACACACACACACGAAGCAAAATGGCAGAACGCACGCTGCTTTTCATTTGTGAATTGACACGGACAGAGCTTTGCCTCAATTTTGATGATTACACCTCTTTCCTATATCACTCTTCTAAAAGTGGGTCCCTGCGATGCTATTTTGCCGGTGAACGAGTGAGACTGGAGAAAGAAGTGAAGAGTGTGGGAGGGAGAGAAAGTGGATGTCATATGCCACTCATCGAGCCAGCCTGCGAAAAGTTTTTTTCTTATGAATTCATCACACCATATTCTGAAATGAAGCAGTGGGAAAAGGCTGAGGGGCAAACAAATTCCACTCTCTCAGCAATATTATTATCATTACTAATAATGTGGTATAATTATAGTTATATACCACACTCGCCCCCTTCTCTGTCCCTCCAGCACCTCCCTTTCTCTCTCCCTCCACTCCCCCGTTCATACCAGCAGCGACCTGAATTAATAAATGGAAAATTAAAACCCGGTGCTTCCGTAGGCGACGTCAACAGCTCAGGAGTTTGCCAGGTCTCTGCCGCCTGGCTGGATCGACAGTGGCAGCAGCTTCGCCCTGTTCATCCGGGGCCTGATTCATAATTAATGGAGGTTATAATTGCAAAGCAGGAGCATGAGAGGCAGACAGCGAGCGAGAGGGTGGGAGGGAGAGATGGGAGCAATAATGAAAATTGAAAAACACACACGCTCGCGCGCATACATGTGGCACAGTTGACATTTTACACAGCTTTCATTTAGCCATCCTTCCATTTCTTAAGTCATTAACATTTACACACACACATGCACGCAAACACACACCGTCCTCCGAATGGCTAATGAAATCACCGTCCCCAGCTCGTCCGTCTGAAGGTGTCTCAACCAGCGAGCGGAGGAGGTCAGCCGCCGAGAGCAGAGTTTAAACTTCGTTCACAAAAAAAAATGGAAGTTTAACGAAAAAAGCGCAACTCGTTTCACTGCCTTGGGACAGAGGAGGTTTGTATTAGTGACGGGGAGAGAATTTGGAATAATCATTTTAGAAATTGTCCAATTACTTCATGATGTTAAAGAGTTCAGTGTGAATTTAGAGGACGTGATGTAACCTGACAACAGCGCATGACCCCACCTACGACATCACCTGTGCTTTTACAGACATAAGTGGACCTCTAATCCATACAGACTGACTAAGACTGAAAGGGTTTATTGAGTTTAGTACAATCCATTAGCTGTTACCGTGGTAACAACTATTCTCCTTTGGGCCCACGGGCAGAAAAGGTCATTAAAAAAGTATTCCTAATACATCTGCACTGGAGAGTGTGACCCCATTCCTCTGAAGACATGTTGTGTAAGGCTCCCATACTGAGTACACTAAAAGACAACACTCGACATCGATTCAATCACATGCTGTCAAGTGATTACAGAGTTTGGCATCCCAAACTACATGATTAATAATAATAATAATAATAATAATAATGCATTGGTTTTATATAGCGCTTTTAGGTCTTTTCTGGACACTCAAAGATGCTTTACATTGCATTATTCATTCACTCTATACTCGATGGTGGTAAGCTACGTATGTAGCCACAGCTGCCCTGGGGTAGACCGACAGAAGCGAGGCGGCCAATCTGCGCCATTGGCCCCTCAGACCACCACCAACCACTTACATTCACCCAGGCCTCCTGGTGTTCCCTCACGGTCTCCCATCCAGGTACTGACCAGGCCCTATGGGATCGGCATCCACAAGGCGGTTTGGCCATGTTTGATTACGGATTTGGCTTTGTTTGAAGCATACTGAGGCCTTTTAGGTGGAGGTTTGCTATGCTAAGCAGTTCTTGTCTTGTGTAAAAGCAAAAGTGTTTATAGTTGTTTTGAATCCTCACTCAAAGGCAGCGTAAAAAGCCTGCTGTTGTAGAGCAGAGAGACACATCAACAAATCGTTTAATATGGCGATGGGGCACGATTTCAGATTCTTTCCTGGAAGACAGTGACATGGTTTCACTTGGTTGTAGAGTCAAAAATGAAAGTAAAGCTTGAGAGAGAGAGAAGTTTAAACCCTGACATTCTCACCTCAGCGCAACTGGCCACTGTGTCAAGTGGGTGCGAATGTCGGATTGTCAGTTTCGGAAAGTTGTATAAATTGTGCGATGCAGCCACATTGAAAATGTGCGTGGGCAGAATGTTTTAGATGCTGTTTGACCATGCTGCAAGCGCTTTAGCTGGAGCATGTCAAAGCCTTAAAAATGTCTTTATTTTGAAGGTAATTACTACTGAAGGGCTTTGGTGACTGAATACATCATTTCGAATATTTAATTCTACAGCTTCACAAAAGCAAAAGCCACTGCTGTGAAGCACGTTAAGACAAGAACAGAGGGTTGGTTAATTATCACCACTAGTGAGGGCGTCAAGAAATTGTGAGGTGTCTGCTTAGTATTAATAATGAGTAACGCCACACTGGGAACCTTGAGTGTTTTCTGAAATTCTAAACACATGACTTTCTTCAACCTGAGTCTCCTTTCCGAAGCTGACAAACTCCATTCAGATTTCCCGGTGACTAACTCTATTATTTGCATCTGCTTTTACTAAATGCCAGCAGGGAGAAAACCAAACAACAAAGTAACCTTCGCTTTTCCTTGACTTGCTCTAAATGAAAGCAAGACAAGCCGCGGTGAGCTACCGAATCCGGACAGATGTAGGACTTCGCTGAGGCTATGAATTAGAGAGATTCATAATTCATTAGCAACCTTGAGAAGGGGAAATGAAGGTGATGGAAGGAATAAGAGAAGACATGAGTGAAAAGAGGTGGAGGGGTAGAGAGGGGCTGCAGGACATTGATTTCTGTCATGTTAGGGTCAACTGAACATGGACGTGACTGAGCTACGGTTGGTTTAGTTCACTCTGCAGCCTTGTCTTTGTGATTAGAAGTCACAAGCGGAACAAGAGGCAAGAAGGAGGGATGCAGACGGGATGTGTGTTCGGTGTGATTCCAAGAACATGTGATCAGCAGGAACATAATTGGGCCAATCTTTCGCCTTTATTGCACCAACCCCCGGTATGGATTACTGAACTTAGATCAGGAGACACTGGGAGGCATGTTTCTGTCCTTTGAATAGAGTAGTCAAAGTCAAATTCTTAGGTGTATTTGATGCTGTATTTTGACTAATGGGTAACTGCACTGCATGCACTATACACCGATCAGCCATAACATTAAGACCACTGACAGGTGAAGTCAGTAACATTGATAATATTGCTACTATGTGGTGTTCTGATGGAAAACCTTGGATTTTGGCATCCATGTTGATGAGACTTAGAAACCCAAATAAACATTGTACCAGAACAAGCACACTCCCTCATGCAAATGGCAACCCCAAATGTCACTGGACTACCCCCGCAGGAAAATGCACTCCACCACATGGCAAAAACAATCAGGAACATCTTGAGGAACATGACAGTGGCCCAAGATGTTGATTTGCAACGCAATGAGGTTTTCATAACCCTGTCCAAGTCGTATTAGTGCCTACACCTAACAAAACGGATAATCGTACCGGCTACAAAATCACATTTATTTTGAAATGTCGATTCCTAATGGTTTTGGAAGGCAAACACTCTGTGCTGGTCTGGAGAGCAAATGCAATGAATTTTGTTGTTTTATTTAGATGAATTATTGGGAACATGTCATGTCAGATCAATTTTCCTCTAAGAGAGCAGATCTTCCTTGGTGAGGTATAGATACTTATTTGGAAGCTAGGGGTGTTTCTCTTCACTTTTCAGATTTTTGTTCTCCTTTCTTTTTTTCCCTAGAAGTTTTGAAGTGTTCAAGCAATAAATTAGTAGGCGAAAAATTGTCCTTAAATCTTTCCCTGTACCTCACAAAAGTTTGTACACCATGACACAGAGGTTTAATTCTCAATTTATTGGTAACACAAGCCAAGAGTGAGGAAAACAAACATAAATCTTGTATTCACAGCCATAAGCTTAGAAGCATTTCAGTAAATCTACCTTTGGATGGACGCTTGACTCAACTGTAAGTCACTTTTCCTTTTGGTCTTTGTCACGCTCGCAATCTGTGATCATTCCCCTATCCTTCCACTTTACTGCTTTGAATTGCATTTGGCTTAAGTAATGAGTTACATACACAAAGGTTGAATGATTGATGGCGGGACAGATTGGCTCGTACATGCATTTGAGGAAGGAATGTCGGAGCATTCATTTACTGTCAACAACAACTGCACGAAGCTGAACATCAAACCCCTGCGCCATCTCGGCTCATTCCCCTGAGTGGCCTGTAGAGAGACGGAGAGCCGGCGGAGGATATGACACTCCTTTGTATTCTTTTGACGAGTGTCTGGAGTGGTTATCTTTCTGTCCTCCTACCCCTCTTCCTTCCCCTTCCCCATAGATCGATCTTTCCCCTGAGACACCTGAGGCAATCAGGAGGTGTTGATTGGTGTCCCTTTCGCTTGCCTGATCCGTCCTTTTCATTCTCGTCAACTCAGATCCTTTCGCATACACTTTCTTGCTCTCGACTCTCTTGCTCTCATTGCCGTCCCTCATCAACCCTCTTCCCTCTTTCCCTCTGCAATCACTCTCGCTGATAACTCACTCCAATGTTCTCTTCTCTCTTTGTCTTTCTTTCCACCCTGGATCTCTTTATCCCATTACTGTGTGGTCTCTCACGTCTTGCTGTCTCGCAACGCTCAAGGACCATTGAGCAAGACTGACTCATGCCACAAAGCACAGAGCTTATTAGGGGCACTTTTTAACCTCCACATCCTCAGTCGTTGTATTTACAGGTACTGAAAAATGTAAAAACACTAAACTCAATGTTATTATGTTTTTATGGAGCTTCAGTGGAGTCATAGGCTGATGCAATGGTGAGTTCCTTATTCTTATCCAGCACCCTGGTGACACAAGCTCATGAATAAAGCAAAAAAAGTAAAAAAAAATCTCCAGAACGTTGTGAGATAATAGAATCAATACACCATCGATTCTGCTCTCTCGCACCATCTTGAACACATTTATCATGAATTAAATAATCTTAGCTTTCAGGTGTAACGCTAAAGACACATTATGATATTGAGTCGGGCGTTACTTTTATTCTCGTCGCAGTTTAAACCGGAGCGCCCAAAAACAAGCGCAGCACAAAAATAACAATCAAAAACATGTGAACATGATTGCGATGAAGTGCAGTCACAAGGGCACTCAATCCAGCAGCCACTGCATCAGGACATGGAGACCAGAGACATGACCCAGAAACAACGGATAAAAGATACACTCTGCCTCCTGTGGGCTCACTCCAAAGCTCCATTGGTGGTTATTGATCTGCCGAGTGCGTCAACGTGTGTGCAAGTATGTGTCGGCCTGTAGCTCTTTCTGAGCAAATGATCTAATGTGCACTTTGTACGGTTGTTAGTGTGATGCTATGGATGGATTTTGTGGAACACTTTGGGAAACCCAGACTTCACGTGTGGGTTTATGGGCGGTAATGCATCACTTTAATTCTCAAATTCACAATTTTCAGGGCATTAGGAGATAAGGGATGTGGGGTTTGTCGTTGTAAAGTGACACAATTTACTTAAGTGTAGATATCATTAACTACAATAGTGGCTTGTACATAATCTGCAACTGTGGCACTTCTGCTTTGTGTGTTGGATGCACAAGCAGAGTGAAATGTCGTCCTCTGAGTGCTTGGCTCTCCTCCACCCAGCTGCACTGTCACTCACAGTAATGGGAAGGGAAAGCTGGGGCTGAGCGGCTGCTAATGGGAGATGACTAGGGAAACCTTAGCACTGTCCTCGCTAACCAACAATGCAAATCAATGAAGAGCGGAAAAACCTAGCACTGTCCTGACTGATACTAAGTGCTAATTCAGAGTAATGAAGAGGGAGACCTCTGGTAATGCCGACCCAAACCAGTGAATAAAGAAAAATTAACACTGCCAGCTATGTTAACCACTAATCTAAATAAGGGAAAATGTGACATTTGCTAATTCGAGTGTGCAACCTAATGGGAGGGGAGAGATAACAGTAGCACTGCCTTCAATAATGGCTGCTGATGACACCAATTAGTGTGATAACAATCATAATGTGACGTATTATTGATCCTCTAAGGATGCGCTCTTGACTCGTACTCACAACAAGAAGTCAGACGTCAGGGTCAGACACAAAACAGTCTTTATTTTTAGCACGTTATCAAAGTGGATGTTTAGGAGAAGAGGAAGATTAAATTAAATTGAAGGCACGGTTATTTTGAGTGACCAGCGTTCAGAAAGTGAAAGTTAATCTGGTGCTGGGCTGTTTCTTCTGTTTCTGACCATATCCTGGAGCAACTATGAGTATTTACTATTATGTCAAATTACCTTTTTTAACAAACTGGTCACTTATAGTAGTATTGTTACATTTTAAGGGAGTCACCTTACCAAAAAAACAAACCAGAATAAGGTTTGCTAAGGTTTTTAATTACTATAATTATAGTTATGTGCTCTACTGTTGGTTGCAATAAAAGCTCAGTGGAAAAGACTCACTATACGGAATATGTTCTCAGGTTAAATGTATTGAATTAAGTTCAACAACAATTCCATTCCATGTAAAAGCCTCCTTTTTATTGGATGTAATTATATGTGGGCTGATGCAGACTGAAGCCGATTTTTTAAAAGGTTTTATCCTTACCTAACATTAATTGCTAACTGCTAAGCACTTGTGGAAAGCATTAGCGTGAATGAACATGTACAGGTAAATCGATTGGGAATATATTTCAGATGGAGCAGAGTTTAATCCGAGAAAGAGTTTCAAGTTTGGAGGGGCTGGATACAGAGACAGATAGATGATAGATAAGAGAGAGAAAGACAAGGGGAGAGCTAAAGATTAATGAACAGACGGGCTGCTTGTAACGCAAGAAAATGAAGATGAACGATTCCAAGGTTCAGAATGAATGGATCTTTTCATTAGGAAAAAAGTGCAAAAACAGAAAGGAAAAAAAAAAGAAAAGATAAAGCCAGAGATGGATGGGAGACGGAGGAAGGGTGATGCTGGTGGTGTGTGTGATGTGGTGGAAGAGGAGAGAGGAGGAGACAGATGAACTGACAGAGACGGAGACAGAAGGACAGCTTTTAGGGTTTGAGACATATGCATGGCAATGAGAGAAGACAGGAAGAGCCCTTGATGGATAGGAGGGCCAACACAGGGTTACAAGGGAGGAAGGGAAGTTGACAATGGCTGGACGGGAGCACGAGATAGAAAGAGGAAGTGGATGGCGGAGAGGGCAGGAGTGCGATCGCGGCGAGGGATGAAGGGCAGATCAGGAAGGAGTGAGAGTTTAGAGAAGCTGACTATTAGAGAGACAGGGAGGAAGAAGGGTTGGAAGAGGAGGAGAGGAAGGTGTATTCACTTAGACAGGCTGTCATAACGGGAGCTGACTGCTCAGCCTGACGTTCTGAACTGGCCTGACCTGCACTGCTGAGGACGCAGGGGGGGCAGCGGAACGGAAGGAGGGCATGGAGGCAGGGATGAGGAGATGAAGGAGGAGACGACATGAAGGTGGAGACGAAAGGAGGGAAGGCAAACTGTGAAAGAAAGGAGGAGGCCTCACTTGGAGCTACAGGCTGACCTTTCTGGCTCAGGATACCACAGAGATAGAAATGCATAGAAGGATGAAGGAGTAGAGTGGGCTTGTCTGAAGTGATCTCCTAACTTTGTGACAGGAAGACGGAGGGACTCAACGGAGGGGGTGAAATAAAGGGTTGGAGCGATGTTGGAAAAAGCAGCAGGCAGTTTGTCTGAGCTGACTGCTAACAGACTCACACATCAAAGTAAGTTACGTCAAATAAAACACTGATTCACTTGTGGAAAAGAACAGGTCTGCAAGGTGGCTGCAAACAAGTTGCAAATAGGAAAATGTAAATGGAGTAAGTCACCGTTGGAAGAAAATAGATTCATTATCCACGCGTAAATCAGAGTCTGGGTTCTGATAGTGACACCAGTATTGAAAAGAATACCGAAAGTTGGTTTATTAAAGCGACTGGGACTTAGACACAGATGCAGTATAATAAAATATAAAGAGTTTTGGATTGGAAGGCTAAAAAGGTGGGACCATG
>OMNN01082505.1:0-14460 GCA_900302755.1 Chromis chromis | reverse complement strand
GACTTAGACACCCAAATAAACACTGTCCCAGAACAAGCACACTCCCTCATGCAAATGGCAATCCCAAATGTCACTGGCCTGCCCCCCCAGGAAAATGCACCCCACCACATGGCAAAAACATCAAACAATCAGGAACATCTTGAGGAACATGACAATGGCCCAAGATGTTGATTTGACCTCCAAACTTCCTAGACCCCATTCTGATCAAGCATCAACAGGATGCAGTGGAACAAGTTTGATTGACAGAGGCCCCACTGCACAACCCAGAGTACCCACAGGATCCACTGCCAACGTCCTGGTGCCAGACCCCATAGGACACCCTGAGAGGTCCTCTTGTCCATGCCCAATGGTTCGGAGCATTTTTGACCACATAAGGGGGACCAACACAAAGGCAGGTGGTCATAATGTTATGCCTGATCGGTGTAAGTACATAAAGCAAACACACACTTTGTAAGAAAAACATTTTATTCCAGTTTGCACATCAATATTATCAGTGTCTGCCGATTACCACTGCAGTGGCTAAGACAACTAAAAAAAACTGTGCCGAAATAAATAAATATTACAAACCAGAACAAGTACAGTACAATTGTTTAAAAAGTAACTCTTCCTTGTCTCACCGTTTGCACAGAATACGCTCCAGGCTGTAGTGAACGTAACACATTAATGCAGAAATCCTTGCAGACAATGTATCGCCAAAACATGACAAAGGTGTGAAATGATTTGGCTTTTCAGTGCAAAACGTAAGTCGATAAGTACATTAAAATAATTAAATTAATTGTAATCATTGATGATGTGACTGAAGCTGTTGTAAACTGTTCTAGTTTCTGGGTGGGTTGTGGGAGTGCTTGAGTTTGTTCTATGAGGTAAAGCAGAGTCTGAACAACATGGTCTGGGGTGTGGTGACATCAGCCACTGCCAGCTCTTGTCCGTCAGTCAGCCCCAGCTCTGGAAAAACATGTTCATAACATAACCGAGTCAGCATTTTCACAGTGTTTTCATCTGATCTAAGCACATGCTGTGTCATTCCTAGGAAACATATTCAGTACGTAAAGCACCTCACCCTTCAGGGTTTTGGACAGATTTGGCCGCGTCCTCTGTTCAATTGAAGCAACCGACTGTAAAACAAAATACTGAAGTTGAAGCCAAAACTTGTATGACTGCCTCATTTCATGAAGACATGCCTCACATTACCACAAGACTGAACTTAAAACACAAAACCAAACTACATTATAGGGTAATTACCTGTAAATATAAAGTTTTGTTCTTTCCCTCCACTGTTGCTGTTACAGCAGGTGATTTCATTTGTCTGGGGAAAAAAACACAATAGTTGGTTGTTGAAGACATTGAAGGATGCATGATTCAAAATCAAACAAGTAAATAAAGTATGACGATAAGCAGAATTTAAATAGGGTGGAAATGAATATTAAATCATAATAAGGCAGGCGAACTTACAGAGAGGCACTCTCAGTCAGGTAGTCCAACACTTCCTGCAGTTTAGAGGATGAAGAAAAGTGCAGGTCCAGAGGTATTTGGCTGCAAGCTGAACAGTTTTCCTGAAACAAGAAAGAACACAGACATACTTTAACTAAACAGGAAATTCAATCACTGTAGCAAACATTAAATGAAAAATGCAATTCAGGGACAAACCTTTCGTTCTGCTTCAAAGGTGTAGGTGTACAGGCCGTCAACATCATTAAAGACCATGTAGTTATTGAGAGGCGTATAGGCACTGCATATGAAAAAGGTAATAAAATGAGAAATATTCCAGGAAATTAGGGACGTTTTTAAACAGATTTTATATTGTGGATATGGCTGCCAAAACATCCTGCAAACTCACCTTGTTGCTATTTTGAAGACTTCAGTTGCGCAAGCAGCTGGGTCAAATGAAGCAGAAATAAACGATTAGATCCGGCTGCACACTTCTGTTTACTCAGTACTATTTGGAAATGATTAACTCTCTTAATCTTTCATTTGAGGCATCAGGTCCACAGGTCTCCCTTTAAACACCCTCACATTTATCCAGTCTTAACTACTTACCAGCAATGACAGCATTTGTAGATGCTACAGCTGGGATTATCCTCTTAACAACACCTGCAACATTTAAAGCAGATACAGAAAATGTGTTTTGCTTACTGCTAATGATCAAATTAGAAATAACAGAGAAAAAAAGTTGTCCAGGCAAAAGAAACAAAAGCTGTTACAAATGTGCAGATCAGGATAAACATCAAGAAGACATGTTTGTTGGAATGTTTTTTTTGCTTAAAAAGAAATAATGTTTTACAGAGTAAGATTCCAAAGCAAGCCAGACAACAACAGCTTATTCCGTTTTATGTACTTTGGCTCATTTCCCAGAGGAGCTGCAAGAAAAGTAACAGTGTTCTGTTGGCAGCAGATATGTTTTGTATGCTCACCCTGTGTGAGTCTATATGTGACTCCTGTTATATTAAACTCTGCTGCCCTCTCCAGAGATTTCTGGTACACCCACTGGATGTGTGCTGGGTCATCTCCATCCAGGGTCACGCCGTCTAATCCACATTCACACAAACACATAAACAAAAACTACAATTTACTTTTTTGTTCACAGGTTTTGTAAGTCAGGAGGAAGGGTTTGATTATACTTATGGATTCTTCTAAACATTACAAAGACAATACAGCAAAGACAGTAGTAAATGCAGAGTGATTTCTTACCTCCAAAGGGTTTCTCTCTGGGCCACAGCAGTACTCGTACAAACTCAACGCAATGTTCTGGCAAACGAGGCATGGAAGCTATTGTGCACATAGGAAAGTTGATCTACAAAGACAGGTGGATTTTAGTAAAAACAAAACGATTGGGATCCAGTTCTGTATGACAATTAAATCGTAGGTGTAAACATTATTTTATACAAAAATATGCTGTATTACCTGGGGAGGGTAAAGCTCAAGGGTGCAGTCAATACAGGCTGTCATACCAGGGAGAATGACTCTGGCATTGCCTTTAAAGCCTTCAGTCCCACCATCAATTAGAGGAATGATGGACCTAGGGTCTAAGACACCGTCCTCATACGCCAGCAAAGATAGCTGCACAGGAGGACAGAGAGGTTGCACATGACTACATTAACCCTTTACGCAATATGTTACATCTTTACTATTATAAATGCAAGAATTACACAGAGAAAATGCAGAAAAAAACTGTTGGCCACAGTGCTGAGAAAAGCAATCTGTGTTAAAGACATTAATGAAGAGAAATAACTTACCACCATACCGTTCAGCCACCTCCTGGCAACTATAGAGTCAAGTCCACACACAATTATATGGAATTCTAAATGGAGACAAGAAGAAGAATAAATTCAAACCTAACTTTCACATTTTAATTGAAATTCTATTTGATAATAAAATAGTCCAAGCAGTAGGGGTGTAATACAATATGAAGATGCAAAACTGTAGAGCTTAAAACAGATTTGATTATTATTTAAATGCTATTAACAAAGTGAAAATGGGAAAAAAAAATCACAGTGAAGTAGTTTTTTAGCAAATGCAACAGTGTTTCTTTCTCCTGTTAACTATTGGAATAGCTTTTCAATTTGACTTGGTTACAAGAAATGTATTTTTAGTGGAAAGTATTTTAGTATATTAACTCCTGAGTCCTGTATCACACATGTGAACTGAGTGATTCAAATCTGCCATGGATAGTTGGGAATCAATCATCATAAAGATACTCACGTCTGTAGAATGGTTCGTCTAAGTCTTGAATTTTCTTAAAGTGTCTGTACAAAAACATCTAGGAAAAATCCATGTTTAGACAGAATGTTCACTTTCTTTCATAGCTTACAAATTAAGTATGGTGTCTATGTCTACACACTTAAATTGTGGTTTCTGACATTGTCATTAGCTGCCTGTAACATTTTTCACAATTCTAACCATGTGCATTGTGGTTTGGACATTTTAAGATTTAGATTACACGTCAAAAATCTTGCAACAGCTGTTCAATCTAAAGGATACGGGACTACGCGGGATCCAGGTATGCGGCTGTTGATAAAGTCAGCTGCGACATCTGCCTTGGGCCGGCCTACATCTTTCGACCTGGTGGAAAAACACACATTAAAAGAACATATCTGCTGCTTCAAACATTACGCAACTGACAATATGGGTGAGGAATTTACATGCAAGTTATCAAATAACTCTACTGACCTGAAGAGGAACTGTCGGTTCAGGTTGGAAACATCAATGGTGTCCATGTCAACAACATGAAGGTTGCGAAAGCCCGATAAAGCCTAAACCACAGGTAGAGTGAAAAGAAAAAAAAAATAAGTGATGACCATTCATTACAGTTTAAATTATAACGTTCAAAGATTCATAATAATAGTGATTATACCAGGTCTTTCAGCAGCTCACATCCCAGTCCACCAGCACCGATGACCAGGATTTTGCATGTTTCTAACATAAACTGCAGGGACTGTGAGGAGAGATTATGAAGGTATAACATATCAGAGAAACATAAGACAGATAAAATGACCAATGTGCATCACATCCCTTTCGGAAATTGTTACCTCTGTGCTGGGCTCAAAGTCAGGATGCGTAAATGGCCCTGATCTTTCCAGAAACTTTTTGACATGGTTCCACCGGCCCTCCCACTCACAGGTGCTTCCATTGCCTCCATCCACCACCATCCTGGGAACAACATGTACATTTAGGATGGATCATCAGCAGTAAAGTATTAAATGGTAAATTACGTGCATGACAGTGTATGGTTTGATACTGCACTAAACTACTACAGAGATCATGCCAAAATTAAATCAACCATAACCTCAATGCTGTGATTAAATGACTTGGGAAAGGTGCTGTTTAGAATTCACAGCTAGTTTCAGGAAATCTGATAAGTGTGCTGTACTAACATCCTTGTATTCTTATGTCTGCACTATGTCGGCGACTGTTTTGGGGGAATATCTACCTATCTAATTTATCAAAAATACATATGAGCCTCTAGATTTAGGTTGACATATCTCCTTCCTGAACAGCTCCCTGGTAGCTCGGCTAGCTGAGTAGCTAACATGTCAACAGTGAGGAGGCAGAGCAGACCTCCAGCTTAGCACAGAAGTAATGTTTACACATAATATTCACTGTATGGACGTGTTAGCTACTTACAGCCAGCTACCCAGGATGTTTCTCCGTAAACTAGCAGCTCATATGTTTTCTTTACAGCCAGTATTAGGTTAGCTTTCTCGTCTGGCTAACGTTAACCTTCCTCTTGTCTAACAACCTCAAACCTTCTATCAATTGACCACTAACTTCTCAGTCAGCTCCACTACTCGCCTTCTTTTCTTCTCCCTAAAAAGAGAGAATAAAAGAAGGTTGATTCATGCTCTGCTCTCGTCGGTTAATTAGATTTGAAAGCATCTTTCGGGGTTTCTTGCTTGTTTCTTCGGCAGCTACTTACGGCTCATCCGTCTCCGCCATGTTTGAGTTGCATTCACTGTCGACGTTAGCCGTAGTAAACCCCAAAACTCTCGGAAAACTGTATCAATGTTGCGGGATAAAGGTTAATTTAGAAGCGTTTTTATTTTGTAATAGCAGAGCCATTATGTAGGTTATCTAGAGGCTGTAGGGGAAGTAATCATATATATATATACGCTAACTTACCTGTAGGTATGTTATTAAAGTTGAAATTCAATATTCCCATAGCTATGAAAGCAGCATCGTCAACAGCCAGACAGCATTTACACAGAAGATCCAACAGATGGTAGTATTTACCTTATATGTAATACAGACAGAAACCTTCCTGTGTTGAAAGTGTTGAAATTATGCTCTTCTGTCATTAATACAAACATGCATTTGGTTTGTCATACAACCAAACAAATGATCTGTGAAGAAAGACCTGAAATGCTACTTATTGTGCATAAATCATGTGTATGATGTCTCAAGCAGCATATTGTGTTCACTGACGATTATATTTATCTTTAATTTTATAATCTGTCATACAGTCTATTATTTAAATGGATAAAAGTACTCACTGAGCTTTTTGGTATTATTATTATTATTATTATTATTATGTGAACCACACTCAAGATGAACAAGAGAAAGAAAAGATCATAGTTTTCTGGGCAAATGAAGACAACAATTGTAAAGTATGGTCAAGGTAAAGGCTACAAAACAGTCTCCAAGCATCTCGTGTTGTGACTTAAGGTCCACCAGGTCATGGTCGAACTTCTTGAAAGCGGCCACAAGAAAGAAACTGGCCTGAAGGATGGTTTGAATTGTAGAAAAAGAACCATGGACAACTTAAAACAAGATAAAGCTGAACTTCAATATCAAGACACCACAAAGTCTCATCACATCATACCTCGCTTTCTGACCCAGGGGATCCCAATTTTGAAAATGAAACACTAAAAAGTCTGATTAGAGTTTGCTCCGTGTAATTACTGATGAGGATCTACAGTTGTAAACAAAAGATTACATACACTTGTAAGACCATGTATGTCATGGCAGTCTTGGGTTTCCAGTAATTCCTGAACTCATTGAAACACATGCATAAGTCACAAAAAAGAACAATCAGGCATTTTGGTTCTGGAAAGATAGAAAAATCTGCTGGGTCAAAAATATACATAAAGTGATTCTAATGTTTGTTTAAATGTCACGGCCATTTTCACCTCAACTAGGCACTTCTGGTAGCCATCCACAAGCTTCTGGTTGTATCTTAAACTGCTCCTCTTGACAGAATTGGTGCAGTTCAACTGAATTTGATGACTTTTGACACAGACATGTTTCTTCAGCACAGTCCACAGGTTCTTGATGGGATTTTATTCAAGACTCTGGGAAAACCAGTCTAAAACCGTAATTCTAGCCTGATTTAGTCATTTCATTACCACTTTCGATGTGTGTTTGGGGTCATTGTCTTGTTTGAACACTCAACTGTGTCCAAGATCCAACACTCTGGCTAATGATTTTAGGTTTTTCTGAAGAATGTGGAGGTAATTCGTCTTCTTCATTATTCCATTTACTTTGTGTAAAGCACCAGTTCCACAGGCAGACATATAGCCCCAGAGCATAATACTGCCACCATCATGATTGATTGTAGGTGTAGGGTTCTTGGTGTTAAAGGCTTCACCTTTGCTCCTCCAAACATATTTCTGGTCGTAGTAGACAACAGAAAAAAAAAATGTCCGTGTGATCAGCAGCAAACTTCAGTTAAGCTTTAAGATGCTGGAGAAAGGGCTTCCTTCTTGCATGGCAGCCTCTTAGCTCATGGCGATGTAAAGCACACTTGACTGTGGACACTAATAATGTGTTCCAGCAGCTTCTAATACATTGCACATCTGCTTTTTGGTGATTCTTGGTTGACTCTTGACCATCCTAACCAATTGTCTCTCAGCAGCAGGTGATAGCTTGTGTTTTCTTCCTGATCATGGCACTGACACAACTGTACCACGCACTTCATACTTAAAAACAATGGTTTGCACAGATGATTTGTAGCTCCTTTGAAATGGCTCCAAGTGACTTTCTTGGCTTGTTCAAGTCAATGATTTGCTTTTCAGATCTGTGCTGAGCTCCAGAGTCTAATGAGTGTATGAAATGGGCCCTATATGAATTGGCTTAGAGGAGTCAGCAGCTGTAGTCAATCATAATCACTCACAAGAAGTTAAGAGGTCATCCCACTAAGAAAGTTTGATTAACACAGCTTTTACATCGCCAAAACTGATCATTCAAGTTGCTGCAACCCAGCAGATTTTGTCATACAGAAGACCTATATGAAATCAATTAAAGAACCAAAATGCATGATTGTTTTTTTCTTTTTTTCTGACAAAGACCCATGTGTGTCAACGATTACATCATAGAAAATTACGAGGTATAGGAGTCATTGGAAACTCAAGACTGCCATGCATATTATTTTAATCTTTAAGCTGCACTTTTTACCTTTCCCTGTAAAGCCTTTTGGCAAACCTCTTTTTGTAATATGGTGCTATATAAGTGCTATATAGTGCTTCCTTGCTCGCTAAAAGCTATATTGAGATGTCACAATGCTACTGGAAGATAATTGTTTAAACAGATGAAACCACAGACTGTATAGTCTATGGATGAAATAAAATGAGTTTTTTTTTGGTAAGCCATAGACAAGAAAAAATACCATCTACTCTGAAACACGGCGAAGAGTCAGTTGTGTTGCTTTGCTGCGTGTGGCAAAGGGTGCCTTAAATCTATACAGGATGCAATAAAATCAAGATTATCCAGACATTCTGTAGAAAAACACACTGCCCACTATCACAGAGATCTGTCTCAGTGGTAGGTCATGGCTCTTCCAACAGGATAATGAGCCCAAACAGACATATAGAAGCATTGGAAGAGAAGAAAACATTGGACTGTCTCGAAACAACCTGCAGTGACCTTTATCGAATTATAAAAAATGATAGAAAGAACTGAAACTGAACTGGAAGGTGGCAGACGGCACCCATCAGACCAGACAAAACTAGAGGAGTTTGCTCAAGAAGAGTAAAACTACCAGCTGAGACTCATTAGGAACTACAAAAAGTACTTGAATAAACGATTGCTTTAAAATGCTGTGCTAAAAAATGGAAGGACCCAGTATTTCTATTGATGCCATTTTCATTTGGTGGCTTTATTTAAAATATTAGGTTCAATTAAAAATGAAAAGCAATGTGTCTTTTCTAGTAGATATTGAATAGGGAATAGTGGAGCATTGCTTTTGTTACTATAAACATGTTTTACAAAAATGTGTTTCAGAGAAGAATCATGCCGGCCTTGTGTGTATCTACCTTTGTGCGTACGTACAGTAGATTTGAGCAGAAGGCTCTATTTACTCAGTTTTCAAAGAGTGAGAAGTGAACCTTTTCATGCCTTTCTGAAACGACGTAGAGCACTGGAGTTTAACAACGGCAAAGAGAGTTAAATGATGGGTTCTACTAGTAATTACTTGATAATTGCTCTGCTCTATGTGCTTCAGCCCTATAACTTTAGCAATTATCTTTAAAGCCGGTTAACAGTCAATGAGAGTCAGGGAGGGAGAGATATGGCCCATTTGAGTTGAATAAACCGGTTTGAAGAGTTAATCAGATCATCTTGATTGTCCTGAATGTAGACGATCTAGATCCAAAAATTAAATCTGACAATGTAAATACAGCGTTTCTCCTTCTGCTATTATCATATTATTACTATACCTGTAGCATCAGAACTAAAAAAATAATGTTAAACTGTATTAAAAAAATATAATGATTCATGGCTTTCACTGTGGATTGCTGCATGGGGTACTTAGCATGAATAAGACATGAAACTGAGAACCTGTTATTATGTTTAATGACTTTACCAGTAAGGACATCTCCCTCAAGTATCTGATTTACTGTGTCCACATTGCGTTAATGAATCTCTGTGTTTAATCTCTCATTATAGGATGATTAATAAACCTTGGACGGGCTTCTATGCATTTTAAGAGGCGTGCCTGTGGGCATATGAACATAATTAATCCTTCTATCCACACCTTCTCTGATATTACAGGAAATGTGGAGTAGGTATCTTCTGCAGAGGTCACCAAAAATCCGCTAATGTGTGCACTGATAGCTCAAATGATGGGATATCGTGTCTGTGTGTGCAGGACGTGGAGCTTTTTTTTCTGAGTTTCTGTGATTTCAGTTCAGTTTTTTTTTTCCTGATTTTTAATGAGATGTTCCGAATGACGGCCTCGGAAAACTGATAACTAAAAATAACTAACTGCTGTGGCCACGTCCTTCATAGATGACTGCCTGCCGTCTCGGCCCTCCTCTCTCTCTCTCTCTCTATTTGCGCTGTCTGTCTTGTCCTCTTTCATTTAACCTCAGCTGTGCTCTCATGTTAAACAGTCGAACGATGTGGTGGAAATTTCATCAAAAAATGGAAAATAGAATCCCAGAAGAAACACGAAAACCAGTTATGATATGTATGAGACCCATTGTTGAGGGAGAATTGCTCACGGGCACTTCAGTAATTGCGACGGTGCCAGAGATAGACAAATCCAATATTAATTTTTTCAGTTCTGAACCAATTCCAGATGAGAGAGATGACTTTAAAAGTGCACTTTGGCTCTGATGCGGCCACCTCTGGTTATCTGTAGATACTCTGGTTGGTTATACATTACGAATAACAACCTATGAACACTGACAGAACTGTAACTACTCTCATTATTGCAATTTTGTGCCTTGTTTGTGTTGTTTTGTGTCTCGTTTGTGTTGTTTTGTGTCTCCTTTTGTTTAATTTTGTGTCTGCTTTTGTCATTTTGTGTTTTGTGTGTTGTTTGTGTCATTTTGTGTCTCGTATTTGTTGTTTTATGTCATGTGGTCTCTCATTTTGTGTCTCATTTGTGTTGTTTTGTGTCTCGTTTTTATTGTTTTGTGTCTCATTTGTGTTGTTTTGTGTCTCATATTTGTTTTGAGTCATTTTGTGTTTCATTTTTGTTGCTGTATGTGGTTTTGTGTCTCGTGTGTTTCATTTACTGTCTTGTTTGTGTTGTTTTGTGTCTTCTTGGCATCATTGTGTGTCTCGTTTGTGTTGTTATGTGTCTCCATTTGTGTCATTTTGTGTTTTGTGTGTTTTTTGTGTCATTCTGTGTCTTGTGTTTGTGATTTTGTGTCATTTGATGTCTCATTTGTGTGTTTTTTGTGTCTCATTCTGTGTCATTTTGTGTTTCATTTGTGTTGCTGTATGAGGTTTTGAGTCTCATTTACGTCATTTATGTCTTGTTTTTGTTGTTTTGTGTCTTCTTGGTGTAGTTTTGTGTCTCATATTGGTTGTTTTGCGTAATCATGTGTCTGGTTTGTGTTGTTTTGTTTTTGTTTATGTTATTTTGTGTCTTGTTTTTGTTGTTTTGTTTCTCCTTTTGTGTCATTTTGTCTGTTATTGTCATTTTCTGTTTTGTGTGTTGTTTGCATGTTGTAAGTGTCATTTTGTGTCTCGTTTGTGTTGTTTTGTGTCATTTTGTGTTTCGTTTTTGTTGCTGTGTGTGGTTTTGTGTCTCGTTTGTGTCATTTACTGTCTTGTTTTTGTTGTCTTGTGTCTTCTTGGTGTCGTTTTGTGTCTCGTAATGGTTGTTTTGTGTAATTTTGTTTCTCGTTTGTGTTGTTTTGTGTCTTGTTTGTGTCATTTTGTGTCAAATGTTTGTTCAGTTCACACCATGCGTTTTTACAGTAGCCTGCCTCTTGTTTTTGGCGCCAAGAAAACATCAGATTTTACAGTTTTTAAAACAGTACACCAATGTTGGAATTCGGCTGTATTTTTACAGTGATTTTTTACAGTGCAGTAGTATCAGCTGTGTAACAACGATATCTGCTAATGCCTTCATTTCAGACTGAAGCGTCTCCTCTGTTGATATTTCCTGAATTATAACTTTGAATGCCTTTAAAGCTGCTGAACATACACTGTTTGTAAAATAGGGCAGTGGAGGACCAGAAGTCAAAATCTTCCAGTGCTGACACATTTTTATAGATTCCATTGAAATGCCATCTGTCATTCCCCCACCTTAAGCTGGGACGTTCTGAATGTCATTCCAGTGCCTTAGAGGTGACCCAGCTCTTTGCCATCCATCACAGCCAACTGCGGTTAACGTGCATGCAAAGATTGAAGAGTCCTGACTTAAACAGAACATTGCAGGACGATGGCAGGCCATCAAAAGAATGACAGGGGGAACTTCAGAGGAGCTGCTTGACCTCAAGTTTTGCACAAAAAAAAACACAGAGAGGGAGAATCTTGCTTTCTCCTTTACATGCATCGACATGAGAATCGGGGGTTTGTCAGCTTTATGGCCTCATATATCTCAATATCTATTTGCCGTTTGATGGCTTTCTGTCAGGACGTCCAAAGTGGTGTTGATTGTGCTAATGATAATGTGTCACAGCGTTGCGGCGCCATGTTAGGCAAAGAGCAGGGCTGCCAGCCAGGAGACAAGGAGAAGCTACAGGCCGATGTTGTGTTGTGCTGTAGTAAGTGATTGATGACTCTCTCTGTTGTAGTGCTTTGATTAAGACTCCATGATTTATCGCCACTGCTCACAATGTAATTAGACTCTATATATACACTCAACAAAACAGCGTTGTCTTGCTATATGATGCCAGTATGTGCGGGTGTATTCTTATGCGTGCACCAAAGAGATATCTTCATACGTTATTATATTATATTGTGGTGCTGTACATCTAAATGCTTCCCATGTTGGAAGTGATTCCAAGGAAAACATACTCCCTCTGTTCACTTTTTTTTGTGTTAGTTTTAAATGCAACCAGGAAATATAATTCAGTTATTTAATATGTGATTGATGTGTTTATTTTAGACTGAAATTGCCTGGAGTGTGTTCACTTTACCATTACCAAGAAGCTCTATAAATAGATAATATTTTGCAATGAAAATGCATCCATGCTGTTTTGATGGGTGGTTTGATGGGATTTGACTTGGCTGGATCTCTATAGTGAGACAGAACAAGAGGAAAAATACCATGAGAGCTACAAAACTCAATTTAAACTCTTCTCACCTGATGATGGGTACAAAAATATGTCCTTTTGGAACCATTACAACCTCATTAAATACACACAGTATTTCAGTATTAACAGTTTTACATTGATAAATCGATCTTATATTATTATTTTTTGAAAATGTAGGTCACCCATGTTGTTGTCACCATTGTTCGAAAGCAATGTGGTTGTAACATCACCAAGGTGCTCAACAACACAATCCATCTTCCTAATGTGAGGGGTGTGGCATCGTTGCCGGTTTGCACTTTGTTCTTCCTGTTGCCGATGGGCAGAGCCTGCAGACGATTTGTGCTCGACTCTTCCTGCCTACAGGGGTGGGGGACTCGCCATGACCTTGCGGCGCATAGTTATTTTTCCCACTGTTTGGCCCCCAAGAGTTATTTCTGTGATGTGAGGGAAAACCGGAGGATTTCTGAGCAATAAATGGATAATATAATAACAATAATAATAACTTTATAGCACCATTAAGAACGGCGTTCACAAGGTGCTTTGACAGTCAAAACATGCAAACACAGAGACAATCATGCAAGACATAAGGCATAAGGAGACAAGGCAGAGCAGTCAAATAAAATAAATAGTGAAAATGATAATAAGAAGTTAAATGAATGATTAGCTAGATTAGGACGCATATCAAACAAAGGAACTGGGCAGTTTAAAAGATTGAGGACATCACACCAAAGAACTAGCCAGCTAAAATTAAAATAAAGCAATAGAGAACATATAAAACAGGTAAATAGTACATGAATACAGAATAGAACACTAAAACTAGCTAAAGTAAACTTCACATAAAAGCAAGTCTGTAATAGGTGGATGGTGACTATAAAGTGAATGGAACCAGTAAACTAAACGATATGTAACTCAACTCAGTTAAAGCAGACAGTGCCTTAAGTGGCAAAAAGGAAGTGTCAGTATTCCCGTTTTTCACATGCTGGCTTATGTATCAATCAGTATATCAGTATTTATTGAGTAGCCTGGTAATTATGAACTTCTACAGTCAATAAATGGTATTGCTAATGCCCATAACATACATTTATTTCAGTGTCTAGAGTAAACAATAGTCATCCATGTACAGTAGCTTTAGTGTTTGGTATGAAGTCATCAATTCAGATTGCCCTTCGTTCCTTGTATTCCCAGCACTGACCTCCCAGGGGCCTGAAGCAAAAATCTGCTAAGTGGCCCTCCTGCCTCACCTGTGAGCCATGTAAACCATTTGCCATTGCCACAGAGTCACACCTGACACCCCAGTGCTCCCACAACAACCCTCCCTCCTTTACAACAGTTTGAGGTATAAACAAACAATTTCCTATAGAATCTTAAATTAGGTTAATATTAACATTTCCATATATTGTAGAAAACAGCCCATGAAATGTAGAAAATAATCAAATATAACACTGAGCTGTGGCTCTGCTTTAATGAGTCCATTCCTCACAATATTATTAAGAGTTGCACTAACAAACCTCGTGAGACTACATAATCATTGTGTTGTTGTAAAATTATATGCTCCTATATGAGAAGTGCCATCACGCCCATATATTGTCTGCAGTGGTTCCCACAGAGGCTGCTGCTGAAGAGTACGAGTTTCATTTCATGGATGCGCATATTAACGCACGCTTGCTGCAGTTTATAAACACTGTTTCCTGTTGGCAGTTTTCAAAATGTGATACCTTTCACCACATACAGAATTCTTTTGTCTGTACTGTATATGGTAATTTGGTTGGCGTTCTAACACAAACTGTAAGAAGACAGAAACAGGGAATAAACGGCGTACAATGTGTTAATTAATGAGATTTATAGGCTCTGGTAAGGTGACAGGAGGTAGGTTTCCTGTTTCTCTGTGTTTCCAGTTTTTGTGCTAGGCTTTGCTAATTAGCTACACTGTAAAAAATAAATAAATAAATAAAATAATGTCATTTTAAAGAATTTTTCTTTATATTTTTATGGATTCTTTCTCAGTTTGTTGGTCTGATGTGAATTTTTTTTTTCT
>OMNN01082501.1:0-10680 GCA_900302755.1 Chromis chromis | reverse complement strand
GACCGATTTTTAAAAACCCAATATATCCTGACTTTTCGTGCCTAGAATGAGTCAGGCCCAGATATCATTGATCCTACATTTCCCATAATGCCCCTTGATAGCACATTTCATTAGACCCTTCTTGTCTGGCAAATATCCACTTCTTTCAGTCTCCATGTGGAGCTGGCCCTACCCAATGTAGCGCCCTAGGTGAGACTTTATATGATGCCGACCGCATCGGCGATTTACATACGCTTACAAAAGAAATCGAATAGCATTGTTTTGTAAATGGTAAATGTCTGCACTTATATAGCCCTTTTATCCAAAGCGCTTTACAATGTGTTTCGCATTCACCCATTCACACACACATTCACACACCAATGGCGACAGACTTCCATGCAAGGCACTAATCTGCCATTGGGAGAAACTTTGGGTTGAGTGTCTTGCCCAAGGACACTTCGGCATGTGGGGGGGACCGGGGATCGAACCGCCAACCTTGCCATCAGTGGACAACCCGCTCTACCACCTGAGCCACAGCCGCCCATGTAGTAATATTACTACAAAACAATGCTATTATTTGTAGCATTGCTTTACATTTGAATCAATGTGAGCTTTTCCATTTTAAGACTTAATAGTAATAACTAGTTTTAATATAGTTATATTGAAGGTGAATTTTTTCCCGATTTTGTGGCGCCCCCTGGAGGCCATGGCACCCTTAGCATTTGCCTATATTGCCTAATGGGCCAGCCGGCTCTGGTCTCAATATTACCAGTTTGCAACACAAGCTTTCTGTTATTAAGTCAAATCTGACAGTAACACAACATATTAAGCAACTGTTTGGTATTAACCATGACAAGTAAACTGATGTTAATGTGTCAAATTTGTGGGGTGACCCTTTAAATTAGCCTGGATGTCTTTGGGTCTCTGTAGTTCTGGGGACCCAGATCAGTTGCCTGCTTTGCCTCTTTCCAGGTATTCAAACTGACAACCCTTCCAGGCCGGCTTTTTCCATTAAATGTAATAGGGTTTAAATGATGTGAATCGTTATTCAATGTGGCCGGTTTATAATGATCTGTTATGTCTCTTTTTTTTTGTTTCCACAGTTAATGAGATCATCAGGAACGACCTCTCCAGCATTTCTGTGCACACTCACGCGTAGACGTCCAGAAGTCCTCTGCAGCGGTGCACACACACACACACACCCTCAAACAGCAGCAACAAGAAGACAAAATAAAGAGGACAAAAAATAATGCCAGAGATCCAGATAATGAAGAATAAAGTTTTGACCAGGATCTCCCACCTGAACATCATCGCCATCAGCTCCTCTTCACTCAAAGACTCGCTGCAGACTCACATTGACAATCACTGGCAAGAATCAACAGGTGAATGTTATATTTACAACAACAACAACAACAACAAAAAAAGGGAAACGATATCAGGGGGCAAAGTATACGACTACACTTGCCTTATTTCACAGAAGATGTTTAGTGGACCAAACAGCTCAATGAGACTGAATTACTCTTCTATGTTTAACAAATGACAATCTTCATTCGGTGTGATCTGTAAGTTAATGCATGGACAAGCTAATGGGACAGTAAGTGTCGAGCTTCATCACTTTGGTTCATTTGTTTGTGCAGTCAGTCCGCAACAACCGAATCGGTGCCTTACAGCAGTGATACTGACGGCAGACAACAGCAGCAGTCACACAAATGCAAATGGTTCATTGTAACCCAAAGTGGAAGATTTTATATGACATTTTTGTATCATTTCAATGATTTGTTTACAGGGAAACAGAATTTTTAAAAAAAGGCTGGAAAACTATGTAGGGGAGTATGTGAATAGATTAGAATTGTATTTTTCTTGCTTCCTTATTATTATCTCTGTTCATTTATACTGAATGCTATGTATGATATTCTTTTGTATAAACATGTATTTGGAAATATGTATGCCTTATCCTCATATCATGCAGTTTGCTATTTAGCTTTCCTGTTTTTTTCCCTCTTCCATTTGTCTTCCCCTGATATGACTTTGTACCATTTCCTCTATCCCGCGTTATGCTTTTCACCTTAGTGCCTATTTTTTATCACGCTTTTTCCCGGTCTTCCAGTCCTCCGCCCAGATCATGACATAATGATGCAAAGACAATCAGAGAAGATATAAAATATATAGTACATATCCTACGACAGCAGTTCCTGGTTTGCAGGGGCTTATAAAGGCAGGTTTTCTTCCTCCCCAGCTACGAGATAGTTGAACAACGGTATGCTTACCTGCTGAATTTAAATGAGAATACTCCTGGACAATTCATATATTTGTCTGTTACTTCTTGCACTGCAGGTTTGCATGTAAATAGGCACAGGGATTATCTAAGCGCGCCACAGGCTCAGTTTTACTCATCATCTGGGTGATTTCACTGAGGAGTCGGCAGGACTGTTACTTACAGCTGGCAATAATTGATCTGAGTTAACCAAAGGATTTTATCTTTGGTGAAATTATTGTCCAAGTTTCCTCTTACTGTCAGAGACTTTAGCATAGAGCGGTTTTCTCCCCCGTACAAAAAAATAAATAAAAACATTATGCACTTTACCGTAGAAGCAGAGCAGACTTTCTTGCCACCAGACCAAATATCGCAGGCTGATTTCCACTGTTGTGTCACAGATGTACCTTCATCAACTCATAGCTGCAGTCTTTTCCATGTGATCTGTCTTTTGGAGCATGCACACTGTACTATCGTCGGGGATCATTTAGCTGATCGTAGTTTCCAGAATAGCTTCCTAATCCATTTTTGGACATATACTATAATAGCATGACTAAACTGTATGGGAAAAAAAGGTTTCTATTTTGTGCCTTACTCTCTTTCTCGGCTACAAAATCGTTGCAACTCTGTAATGCTTTTCAGTGTAGGCACAAGGTGAAATATATTTCTCTTTAATATGAAATATTTATGAAAAATGAAATGTGTTTTAAGTGCATTTAATGTGTTCTCAAAAATGAATTAATAAATGGCATAATGGTGACCATGAATAACAAAGAGCGTGGTGTTGTATTTACATTTGAGCAAGTACTGATTCTGTCTTTTCATATCACTTTTAAAGATAAAACTAAACCTATAAGGGGAATTTCACATCAGAAAGTAGATTCCTGCTCTTGTTTTATCTTCAAATAAACTTGAAATATGAAATGTGTGCAACATTTTCTTTATTCCAGAAGATTTTGAGAAAATATTTGACCTATTTCACGTTTTGTTTTTTTGTTTTTTTTAAGTAAAATTGGGATTTTCACTTTTTAAAATTCAAACTTCTATTTTGGATCACAGCAATTGAATCACCTGGACAATGTGCAGTTTAATGCATTTACGCCACAGCTGTACAACTTACACATACACCTTTTCACCACCCACACTGTACTTTTAGCAGGACAAAATGCAACAGGCTGCTGATATGCCAAGTGCAAGCAGAGGCCTGTGTGTTTTCCGGTGAGTATTGTTAGTGGTGGGTAGTTATGAGTAAAACAGATCCTCGCCATGGGAGCTGTGCCACGCTCCTGTGTACCACCTGCCAGTCCTCCAGACTTTTTCCATTCAGCAAAGTTATGAAGCGCCCATCCCCATAGTGACAGAAGGCAGGCCTAGGCGGTGCTCCCCTGTACGACCGTGGTAGAGGCCCAAAATAGCCCCACTATTTACAGATGCAGTCACGCCCCTTTTTCCTGGCACCCTGTTCTCCTTACCTTAGTCTTCCTCTAACAGCGCCATACCCTTTGACACAGTGGAGAGTTGACTCCGGGCCACGGTTTCCACTGCAGAGGCAGCGGTCAAGTAGAGGAACTGCCTGAAACAATGGAATATCAATAAAAGGGAAGACAAATGCAGAATTAAAAATATTTCTAATCTTAACAAGTAAAGAACCTGTAAAATGTATTTCCAAATATCTTGTGGAATTCAAGAATTGACATCACTGCATTCTGTTTTTGTTACAATATCGCAGTAATATTTTTTAAAAGGACTGCTCACAAGGTTTATTTTTTTGTATTTTGCACATAAAGGCCTACATTTCTACATTTAACATTACATGATTAGCTTAGCTTAGCACAAAGACTGAAAACAGGGGGGTTCACAGCCACTCTTGTCGGCCTAACCACAACTCTAAAGCTGACTAATTAACACTTGTAAGGTGTAAAGATGACAAGTTGTGGTTATAAAGGGATTATGCTCGATACTATTTCTTTCACTGTAATATGTAATGTGTTTATTAGTGAGCTTTAGGGGAACTGGAAGCTGTATTTTCAGGCTACATGTTTCCCCTTTTGTTCAGATTTTGTGCTAAACTAACCCTCTTCTGTCCATTGCTTTATATTTAACTGACAAATGTGAGAGTAGTATTGATCTTCTCATCTTAGAAAGCATAGTAAGCTTGAATAATTGTGTTACAGTAACATCTTATTCATACTCTGACAGCAGAGCTTTGGATTTGAGTTTAAGAGGTTTAAATAACACTGTGGTGTTATTTGAATCTCATACAATCTGCTGCCTGTGTATAATCCTGTCTTTATTTTAAGACTGATAGTCCCACTGTATCACTGCAGCTGCATTTTTATCTGGGTTCGCCAGGAAATGTGTTTTATTGCGCTGCTTATCTGATACAGTGTAGGAATTTTCATTTTAAAAAAATACTCACGCAGTCGTTTGTTATTTGTCTTTAGAAACTTGTTGTTAGTTATGGTCTCCTTGGCTTTAGCTATTGATTTGGTTTCCTAATAATTTATCGGTGATCTGAAAGATTTGTGTTTTTACCTTAACTCCAAGCAACATGCTGCTTCTCCACATGGAAATATAAGGTGTGTGTGACTGATTCCACCAATTGCCTGACCAAATGATCGACTGACAGGCTGACCTGCTGACAGACAGACAGTCTGACAGATAGCAGACACACTCTCTCCCATTCGATGGCCACAGCAGCCCCACAGTGAAGACAGCATCACAGACAGGCAAAAAGTCAATCCCTGATCATAATGATTGCAGCGCGTGCCTTTTTTCTCCCCGAGGTCCACATGTACACACCACCTGGCAGAGGGCACGACTTAGAAGTTTCATTGTACAGATTTATAGTGTCTTTACGGCCCCACTTCCTCCCCTATTGTATTCCCACAGAGCCCTTGATTTGGGCTTTTATAAAGCGAGCACATAGGCACAGCACTGGAGCTGCTGCCCTCGTCTCTCATCGGCCATCTGCAGGCAGTAAATCCTCAATATACCTCTGTTATGAAGGGCATGTTGAGAGAACCATGGGGGTGGCTTTAAGAGATGCTTTAAGAGATAATTGCTTGACCATACTGAGGGACCTTTGATAGTTCTGCCACATAAGCCAGTAGTGCATTTGGTCTCGTTTGGTCCCGTGAGTCAGTTTTTTTTTTTTATATATTCGTCAGAAACACATGTCAGATGACTATAAACAGATCTCCTTATCAGTTACCTTTAGGATGATGAAGAAAGAAGATGAGGACCATGTGTGTGTGTGAGCATGTGTGTGTGTTTACATGTGTCTTTTGAATCTGTTTGGGGTGGGGCTGTCCGGCTCCACAGGTGTACACAAACCCCCTTTTTATTGGACCGTTTCACATGTGACAGGATCAGCAGATGACATGCTGACATGGTCACATCGTTGCAGACCCACAGACAAATCACCTTTTTAAAAGACACTTTTAGAGACTCTTCAGAAAAGCAACCAGATGGGGCCTGGAAAAACCTTGTGCCGTCTTTTATTCTCCCATCTGCAATCATTCAGCTTGATTCGCTCTTTCTTTTGTGATGCGTGAAATGTTGTGCAAGGATTTATAAAATTCAGCGGCGGGACAGATGTTTGAGCTTAAGAAATGTGAAAAGTGAGAATTATCTTTAAGTGTCTGTTTATATGATCACAACACGTGAGCTCTCTATTCTCCACATCAAAGTCATAGCATTCGATATCTAGTTCACGCTGAGAGCTCAGTTTCTTCGTGGAAAGGAAAAAAAAAAAAAAACTTCAAGACATCCGAAGCAATCGTTCTTCCATTGTTTGCTGTAAATGTTTCGGTACATATGCAGAATGTTTATGTTGAAGTACACTGTAGTGAGCATTAGGGATGCTCTTAATGGGCTACAGTAAAAGCCCTTGCTAGTCAAGAGTTCAGGCAGGTGCAGACTCTTACAGTAGATAAAGGAGCCTGGCACTGGAGATGAGTTCACGACAATCACTGTGAGGCTTTTAGACGCCTTCTCCAAGCTCAATCTTCATTTCCCCTGACACTGATTTTGCAATAAGGATCCGGAGAAAAGGGGAATGTCCATCTATTCATTTTAATGATCCCTCATTATTGACTGCTGGCAGGGAGGGGGCGGGCAAAGGTAATGATTCTTTGTCTTTGCTGGCCAATCACTCCTCTTAAAGGAATAAGACTCTAAATAAGGCCACTAATGGATGCCCAGTGTGACCTAAAGCTGACCCCAGATGTAACCCCTGCGAACTGACTTCCCGAAATGAAGAACTGAGAGTTTGCTTCTTTAGCTATTTCTTTCTTTTTTTTCACTTAGTTGTTTATGATTTGTCCAAATAGAAGAGAGAATTATTGTGATCATAAAAGTCATGACCACAAATTCTGTGTGGTCTGTAAATATTGATTTAGAGAAACAAGCAAAGCATGTCACTATCCACAATCTTGCTTGCTTTTTTTTAACGATGAGTTAAAGGTCCAGTTGGGACCTGTAGGGGATCTGTTATCTGAAATGGAACATATTACTCATAGTTTTGATAACATTCATGTATAATCACCTGAAAATAAGAATTGTGGTGCTATTTTCATGTTAGAATGAGTCTTTTATATCCACGGAGGGGTCCACCGTCCTACAGCACCCCAAAATGGACCAAATCTTGTCTCCAGAGAAGGCCTTTGTATTTTGGCAGGGTAAGGCAAACAAATATCACTTTGTTGCAATTTCCAACCATACTGCTAGATGCCACAAAATCTTACACACCAGACCTTTTAAATGAGTAAACTGCCGCCACGTCATTACCGTAAACATGAAGCTTGAGTTGGCAGCCTGCTAGGTTATCTTGAAAATAGTGGAAACAGGGGAAAAACAGAAAGTCTAAAGGTAACAAAATCTGCTTAACCTCAACTCTGAAGCTGACTAATTGTGCAAAATAAAGGTGTGAAAATGACATTGTGGTTTTTACAAGGGTTTACACACTGGGCTTATTTCTTGGTTGGGCATTTACCTTCTTGGAATTTTCCCTGGTTGAGTGATGACTGCACAGTGATGACGAGATAAGTTACTGCACCAGGACAAGAAATAGTCTTTAAGAAATATGACATGATCATAAAGCAGGAAACAGCTAATTTGCACAAAGCCACATACAGAAGAAACAATGTGCCTGACTCTGTCCAAAGGTACAAAATATCACACTACATCTTGTTATATCTTGAGAGCTGTAGGAAGTTACTGTACCCAACCAAGAAATAGTCAGATACACCGATCAGCAACAATAAAAACCACTCACAGGTGAAGTGAATGACTGTGATCCTTTTGTTACGATGCAACGTTTTCCTGGGAAACCTTGGGTCCTGGTTTTCATATGAACTACTTTACTTTGACCTACTTTGACTACTTTCAATTTCAATTTTATTTCAATTTTATTAGTGGAAGCCCCTTGAGATGTACCATCTCGTTTTCGAGGTTACTTGCCTAAACCATTGTTGCAGACCAAGCTTCCCCCTGCAGGAGCATGTATCCCACCACATCCAGAAAACTCCTCAGCAACGAGGAACACAACCAAGAGCTCAGGCCTCCAAACTCCCCGTATCCCAATCTGATAAAGCACTATTGCGATGCATGAAAAAACAAACATGACCCCCAGAAGTCCCATGGTCATGCCCAGATAATTCAGAACAGGTAGTTTTAATATTTTGGCTAATTCAGATGACTGCCCTTAAAAACCCGCTTGTTGCTTTTACTCTTTTGTTCATTATCCTGATTAAATATCACATATAATGTGTTTAGAGGTGTTCGCAACCTGAAAAGAGCCACTCTCACTGTTTGCCTGTTTCCAGTCTTCATGTGTAGCTAGTCCAGTCTGCTACTGGTTTCATATGCACCACAAAGACATCGGAGGGGTGTCGATATTCTCATTTTAACTCTCGGCAAAACAGACAACCTCCCAAAAACGTCTAACTATTGATGTTCATTTTCTTCCCACCAAACTTTTTCACATATTTTCTCTGCACCCTTAGCATAGCTATCACATATTGATTTAGATGTCTTCAGCAAATATCTTTCAAATGACTTGCAAGAAGCCAGAGCTCCAGAAAACACTGAGGCATTTTCTTCTTTGACTGGAGCTCAGGCAGTGGGATTTATGCAAAAATCCCACTCTGTGTGAATAGCACGCGGGCCACCGATAGCACATTATGAAGCCTTTATTTTACTGGTTATGTGCATCTCACCCCGGCTGAGCTGTCATCAGTCTGTCAAGGTAACGAACCCTGCAGCCTCCAACAGCTCTTTAAGGCATACTTGTTCACACCGCCGAAGAAATACTCTCAGGTATTAGTTGTTCTGCCTGAATCGTCCGGTGGATGATGGGTGGGCGGGGATGTTATTAGGAGCATTCATCTACAAAGCTCCCCAAGCAACACTATACAGAAACTGACCACAAGACAACCCTATCATCCTCAAAGATTACCTGTCTCCTGCACTGTATATGAATGTTTTATCATAAAAGCTTTTCTTTTTTGCTAAGTGCCTCCTTGAGTGTTTGCTTTTAACTTTTGATTACTTTATGTCTTGTTGCAAAGAAGAAAAAAATAAAAAGGCCCGGCCCATTTGAATATAATGGACTTAACGGGAAAGGTAGTCTATTTTGCTTCATTGACAAGATATATTGCGGTGGTCTAATCCAACACAAAATGTGTGAAAATTTGGACAGTGCGGTAATATTAGTGCTTTGGAGCAACTTGAGTTTTTATCTCGACACCGTCAAAGTGAGCCAAGCAGGTGGAGAGCAAAGGGAGAAAACAGATATGACACAATCATATAAATAAAACACTATGGCAGGCTTTGTATAGGATCCATATGTTTCCGTCTGCGAGGAAATATAGGATGTCATGCATTACAGTGTAAAAAGACTCATTTACCACCATTAAAAGCAACCCTGTCGAACATCTCTGCTTTTGATGTGGCGGATCACATCTCATTTGGCTCTCTTTTACATTCGATAGCCGAGTTTCTCTTTTTATAAAGTCTTGAGTCATTTAGAAGAAAAAATATTTTTCTCTCTTTTGGTCCAGACGTTGAGGTTTCCAGGCCTTAGCCCTCCCCGCCCCCCTCCACCTCCTCCTCCTGCTCCACTAGGTTTTTTACCAGACGTCGCGTTGTGAGAGGGGAATGGTCGATTGCATAACGGCAGGCGAGACTTGATCGTTCCTGGCCTTCTCACAAAATTCAATCATTCTCCGCATACTCCAATCCCATGACGGCCCATTAAAGAGCAGCGCAGGCTAGGATTTCCCCTCATGTGTTTTAAATTGAAATTACGGTCACAAAGTCTGCCATATGCATGAATCGAGGAAGACAAGGAGCTCTGGCCAAAGGAGATATCACAATAGTTGAAGGAGAGGAAGAGTAAGCCGTAAAGATAGCCAGGAAGGCCGCACTATCCCACTCTCTTTCATAATGTTGCTTATTATCAAATCAAATACAGTCATATTGGGCAGACTGTCCTATTTTGAGGTCACATCTGAATCTCATTGCATTTTTCTTTGGATCGTTTCACAATACTAAAAGGGAACCTGTTAACATCTCTCCGTTTCAGAAAACATCAAACGTGAATCTTCCCTTGAATGTTTCTCCATATTCAGACATCAAGCTATTGTTAAAATCATTCCAAGCAAGTCTTCAGCTTTTAAACTCAGCACACCATAAGTCACAGAAACTACAGGAAGCGATAAGGAGAATAGGTGAAGTATGAGACACCAGGAGATGATGACCCCAGATGTTCTCTGAGGAGCCACTGGGATCTGAATCAGACTCTGACTGGCCACGAGTTCCTCATTCCTATTAGTCCCCGTGGATTTGAGGAAGCATAAACACACACACACACACACACACACACACACACACACACACACACACACACACACACACACACACACACACACACACAGATTTACTGTGAGGAGGATATGATGCAGTCATGACTCCGGTGACCTGGACAAACACCCCAGAGAGATGCATCACTACTCCACTTGATAACTTTTTTTTGACAACACCAATACAAAGGCAGGAACAAAGAGATTTTTATAGTTATCTTCAGTGTTTTAACATAATAATGATAATAATAATAATAATCTAACCTTTATTGATCCCATTGGGGGAAATTCCTTCTCTGCATTGACCCATCCTATTCAAAGTTAACCTTAACTATACATACTAGGAGCAGTGGGCTGCCGCAGTGCAGCACCCGGGGAGCAGTCAGGGGTTAAGGTCCATGCTCAAGGGCCCACAGTGGTGGTGACTGGGACAAGCGGTCACTCTCACTTTCCCACCTCAACTTTTTGCCAGTCTGGGGACTCAAACCAGCGATCCACCGGTTACAAGTTCACTTCACAAACCACTAGGCCACCACTGCCCCTAAATATTTTTTATTTTGGCAAAGATCACAAAGTTTCTAA